>WBZZ01001732.1:102500-137500 GCA_019918135.1 Paulinella micropora
GTTATCTCTGTGTAGGGCCTGACGCCCCATAACTATTTCAACAGAGAAAAGGAAGAAGGAGAAGAAGGTTGCATAGAGTGATAAGAATAACAGAGGAAAAAAAGAAGAAAAAAAAAAAAGCAGACGTGACTCTCATAACATAAGATGGAAGACAAGAATGAGCAGGCTGCTGTGACACCAACTGATTATGGTCCTAGCGAGGGAGGAGAGGAGCAGGAGACTCAGTACTCAGAAGAGAGGGGGATAGAGATGGAGAGGAGAGAGAGGAGTATACGTATACAGCCGATGTAGAGTCGACAGGGGGGGGGGGGGGGGTAATGCACAAGAAGCGAGTGCAGGTCAGACTGGAGGATCTCCATTGACAGAGGCAGAGAGAGAGATGGAGGATGTTGGCCAGAATATCCCAAATACATGGGAACAGTTGGCTACATATGATGATGAAGAGTCCTTCTTCCTTAACTACCCAACCTATTATAAGACACACATCTACATTCCTTACGAGAAAAGGAATAGACCAGGACAAGGTCAAAGCAACCTCCTGATCGAAATTCCCGGCCTTGCGAAGCCTCTCTTCAACAAAGTGAGGTTTGAGCACGAAAGAGTGCCATTGCAGGATATCAAGTATGGCGACACTCTTACACTGTGCGACATATACGACATATCTGCAACACTCTACGCTGCTGTGCTCGTTGCGGAATTTTATGAACGCACAAACATACTGTGGAAAAATAAACGCACAACTGCAGCATGGCTGTCTGTCTGTGGTGTCCCCACTGATATCAAGAATCTTGAAAGAAAGTTCGAAGGTAGAAACCAAAGTGGCATTTAGTTTGCCCTTGAGGCTTTTGTAACTGCCTTCACACGGGCTTACAACGAAATGTACAAAGCCCTGAAAGACAACACAAGGCAACATCCTGTTTACGAGGAGGTTGACCAGTCTTGTCAGGTGCTTGAACGCCTCACACAACTCCATAAGGGCCTCTTTGAGGGGAAGGAGCAAAAACCAACATGGAAACAATGGGCCCACACGAAGAATCACACTCTCATTAACGGCCCTCTCACAACAATCCCAAATAATAACAGAGCTGATAAGTCTTCCATGAGAGAAAAGGCACACTTCCTCTCTAGTGCCACAGGGCTTGCACAGTTCGTGACTCATCTAGCACGACAGGTGAAAGAAGAAGAGAAGGAGCAGAAGGAGAAGATAGCTGTGGCAATGGCAGTAGCACGGGTGGCTCCACAGCCAACGGCTCCACCTACCACATCTAACCCAGCTCCCAAGAAAGCAGGAGGAGGACCCACAGGAGGAGGACCCCAAGGGGGAGGAACAGTAATTAACTTGACTGACTCCCAGAAGAAAAAGCAGGCGCTGCAGGCAGCCCTAGCTAAAATCAAAATTGGGGGAGGGGGCCTTAAGCTCTATGCTATCACTGCCAATGAGGCTGACACAGAGAAGACCCTCATGACTAAGCTCAATGAGATGGACAGATGCTTCCAGCAAAACCAGTGTGAGGTGGAGCAGGAGTATGAAGTCCTAGAACATCTCTGTGATCGATCCCTCCTTGGAGCTGGTTTTGATCGTATAACTTACGAGAAATACAGAGGAGAGGAGGAGCTAGCAAGGAAAGGTGGACATGCAGAGATGAGTTGTACTCTGGCCATTGCTGCCCTCATTCGATACTTTAAGGCAAGTGGATACCAACACTTGTGCACTGGCACATTGATTGGGTTTGAAATTTTCGACTTAGTATCGGAGCAGTTGCAGTCTGTCACTCAGCTTGCATCTGTCTTAACAAATGTGGGCACCCAGTACACTCTTTTATAACCACAAAGCCATACTCCTATATTTCCTCAGTGCTTTGCACGTCTACAACAATCACACTGCTCATGCAAGACTGCAAAACCTTCGACAAGGTAAAGCACTTGAACTTTTTGGAGATGAGCGTCTTTGAGGCCACGACTAAGGCCGTGAGCCCAAAAATGTTGTGGACCGAAGTAATGACCGCTTTTCAGAGGCTCGACAGCCAGACAGCATCCTTGATCGGTTCTGCATCGGCTTCTGCTCAACCGCAAGCCGCACATACGCAACGATCTCTAGGAAAGCGACCAAGAGAGAACAGTCGTGAAGCTAACACACCTTGTATTCGTTGGTGGGCACGGGCACAATGCTTCAAACACACAAATAAGACATGCCCGTACAACCACGATGTCGAGGACACCCGCATCCGAAACACACTCCTCAAGAACGTACGGTCGGACGAAACCAACACCGTCGCCGTTCTGCGCCGACTACGCAAGGATCAGGGGTGGAAATTACAGGATGTCGCGGACCATGACCACGAACTAGCTGACGCGATCAATTCTCTTTTCGCTAGAGATTATCAGAAGACGGCAGCCATAGAAGCCGCAAGTAGAGGAAGAGATGGAACACGAGGAAGAGGAGGAGGGAGAGGAATCAATCGAGGAGGAGGAGCCCCTTTCGCACGAGGCACATACACTCGCGGGGGGGAGAGAGGATTTGTGAGAAGAGGAGGAGGAAGAGGTGTATTTCAAGGTAGAGCAGGAGGAAGATGGGTTGGCCGAGGTGGATACGGCAGCGTAGAGCGCCCGTACCACAGAGATGGGGGCTGGGCAAACGGCTCGAGCTCAAGCTCGAGTTCCTCAGCACCACAGGCCTATGCGACATCAGGCGCAACCACTACCGACACTGATGCCGACTCAGGTAACAGATTTGAGGTAGTCCAATGACTAGAGAAGGAGGGAGAAAACAGAACAACATGCATTGCACGATACACCGTTGTGCAGGTCCCAACCAAGGGTACCAGTGAGTCTAAGAGCCCACAGCAGGCCACAGACCAACTCAAAGGTAGTACAATACCAGTACATCCATCACGACAACAAACAGTGCATGCTGCTAATAGGCAGGCGAGTAAAGCGCTGGCAAAGAGAAAGCAGGCGGGCCTGTCGCAGCCACAGCCGAAGAAAGTAAGAATAGAACCGGCAGTTAATCTTATCAACTTGCCGAGACAGACAATAGACAAGGAGGATGGAGGACATCAACCTCTCCTCACGGT
Organism: Paulinella micropora; assembly: GCA_019918135.1. NCBI lineage: Eukaryota > Cercozoa > Imbricatea > Euglyphida > Paulinellidae > Paulinella > Paulinella micropora. The sequence goes on from WBZZ01001732.1 coordinate 105,575, forward strand.
CTCAAAGAGAAAGCAAGGACAATCATCCTTCGCCTGTGAACAATACCCAAAAAGACATTACAAAAACGGCGGAAAGGGAGGAGGAGGCGAACCTCGAGAAAAGGATACAGATTTTAGAACACAAGCTCCTTGTATTGGCCTGAAAAAGTCACCGGCCAGACGCTTTATGCTATACGAACCTTTTTTGTGAAACATTAAATACCTTTATAAACGTTGGTAATGATACTATGGCGAATATTAATATTGTCGGCCGGAAATTCACTACGAAACACCATGCGTGGTTAGAAACTAATATGAAAAAATCATCTGGCACCTTGAAAGGAGTTAGTAGTCGGACGGATATAACGGGCATCATCATTTTAAATTTTAAATTGAAATCCGGACGAGAATATCGAGTGGACTTGTACGTTGTCCCCGAATACCACGGATCTGTTCTTTTGTCGTACGACCAACTGGCGACAATGAACGTAGTGATTGATTGCGCCGCCAAAAGAGTCATATACGGCGTAGAGCCAGGAGAAGAATATACTGTCGATTCTCTCCATGCTATTGACTCATACGAGGCCCTACACCTAGGGGTAGCATTGGAAGGGAAACAGGTGGCCATTACCCACGCATATGAGGCATATATGCCAACGGACGCGGTGTCTAAAGATGGTTCAAACCTGTCAGACAAGAGAGAGGCGGAGGTCTATACGGCTACAGTCTCTACACAATGGGATAAAAAGTCGATAGACGATCTCATTGAAAAGAGGAAAGAGGAGATTATATGCATGGGGAAAAGGTGCCCATCGTTGGTGAGATTTGAAGAAGGAGCATGGGCCGATGTATATATTACCAACGGGTATTTCTTTCACGTAAAGGTGGAAGAGAAGGACAGACAGGAGTTTATACCGAGGAGAAGGGGACGACTCCCTGATATCCCGGCAGAAGATATTAAAAGCTTTATTACCGAATTCTGGGGCGACGAGCCTACGTGGCCGTGCTCACTGACAGAAGTGAAAAAGTGCCTGCGCACTCTTTTTGAAAATAATAAACCATATACGGTCATACTCCCGTACAATGAGAAGGCGATATGGGCGCAGGAGATACGGGACCGGCTTATTGATCATCCGATACCGGTGCCCTCACGGAAGCAACACTTAGTGGTGGCTTGTCGTCTCGGGACTCGTGAGCAGAGCAGTGCATACAAGCGGAAGCTCAGAGACCAGGACAAGTTGAAATTGATTCCTCAAGCATTCACATGCTTCGATGGTTTCTACACCCGAAAAGAAAAGCTCCGTTGCAATATGCGAGATTAATAGACATGTTGGTAGGTCTGGCGGAGGACGACGAACCAGACACTGCCACATATGAAAAAACGGGAATGGACGATATATCAGAAGAAGAGTTGGGCTTGGAGGAGGACAGAGCACCCCTCAAGCATCAAAAGAGAATGTCAGAGGAGGAGTTTAAGGCGGCGATAGACGAGAAATTGGCAGGAGGAGCAGGTACGGAGAAGGAAAAAGAGGTTTTGAAGAGAGATTGAAGGCGAACAAAATGATTTTTGACCCCCCTCAAGCGGGAGGTGTCAAGCCGGAAGACTTCACTGCGGTTATTTGTAAAATACCAGGTGCTGAGCCTTCCCCGGCGCCACGACGGGCAAATCTGAGTATACATGAAGCAAAGATCGCAGAAGAACAAGCACGGCAGTTACTCGATGAGGATTTCATTGAGAGATCGACATCTCCAATAGTTTCCCAACCGAGACTGGTGCCTAAACCGGGAGGAGAATGGCGCTTAACGGTTAACTATGCCCGCGTCAATAAAATTTTAAAGGAGGAACGAAATCCATTACCTACTCTTGAAAAAGGAAGGCGAGTATTGCGGAACGCCAAGCTATACTCAGTCATTGATCTGAAGAATGGCTTCTGGCAAATTCCACTGGATGAAAAGTCCAGATGGCTGACTGCATTTGTAGTAGGAATGGAGATATATCAGTGGAAAGTACTTCCGATGGGACTCAAACAGGCCCCGGGACTCTTTCAGAAAGCGATGCAAAGCATGCTGAGCAAATACAATGACCAGACAGAGGGAGGTTTCATGAGGAGAAGAGGACAGAAGGCGGGAGAGTACGCATTTTGTTACATCGATGACATTATCGTGTACTCCAATACGATGGAAGAGCACATCGACCATCTAACAGACATTTTCAGGCGTATCAAACTATTTGGCCTGAAATGTAATTTGAAGAAATGTCAACTCGCAAAGACAAGCGTGACATATTTGGGGTACGAAATCTCTTACAATAGAGTCTCGATATCCAAAGAGAAGAGGGAGGAGATCATGAGCCGGCAGAGGCCGAAGAATCGCACAGAGCTGCACTCATTTCTTGCGATGGCGCAATATTACAGCCAGTTCATACCCGATTGGGGTGCAACTCTGGCTAAGTTGGAGAGAATGATCGACTTCGGTGATTTTGAGAAGTGGGATGATGAAGCCTTAGAAGCGTACAACACGCTCAAAGATCTCATCTACAAAGATCCGAAGGATGGCGGACTCGTGCTGATGATGCCCGATTTTTCGAAGCAATTCGTAGTCGACACAGACGCATCAAAGTTCGCGATCGGCGCAGTCTTACAACAGGAAGATGAGGAGAAAAAGTTGCGCCCGATCATGTTTATAAGTAGAAAGTTGTGCTCGGCGGAGCGAAACTATTGTACGAGACAGAGAGAGGCACTGGCGGTGGTCTGGGCCCTCAAACGGTTGAGAGAGTATTTATGGGGTGGACCTCAGTTTATAGTAAGGACTGATCACCAGAATTTACTATGGCCGATGAATCATGACAACAGACTGGCCGTCTAGCGAGATGGCAGGCATTCTTGTCATGTTTCAATTTTACAATGGTCCATCTACCCGGCAAGCGAAGTGTTGTCGCTGACAGCCTCTCCAGGCTAGAGTTTCACTCAGAAGTGGCAGCTCTCGTATCATCAGCAGAAATGGAGGATCTATCCCCAGACTGCACATACGAAGTGCATCATATCGAGTCGATGCAGATGGCGAGAGGGGTCTGATATAACCGATCGGGTCTACGTCATAGCCCGCAAGGTCCGGATCATGGGATATGTTGTACAGCACATGTCCTCGAGGATGCTGAGTGGTCCTATGAAGCATATGAGAATATGAAGGCGGAGATAAAACAAGAAGAGATTAAGCAAGCACAAGGAGGAGTTAGACGAAAACCTTGAGAGGATAGGAGTGCAGCTAGAGGATGGGACTATCCACATAGCCTCACCCACTGCATGGAGACAGCAACAGGCTCTCGATCTGGAGTTCAAAGAGCTAATACAGCTATACAAGAACCCAAACGAGCTGAAAATGACGAAGGAGATTAAGGAGCAACAGAAGGAGATGGGGTGGAGAGACGGTCTCTTGTGGTACAAAGGCCAACACGGGCGCTATGCATCACAACCAGACAAATGGACTCTCTGGGTTCCTGAGAAACTCAGACATCATTTTTGTCGCTGCTCATAACTGCCCACTACTGGCGCACCCGGGCCGACAAAGAACGCATATGTTCATTTCGAGACGATTCTGGTGGAAGAAGATGAAGGAGAATATTGATGAATAGGTCAATGCATGCATCCCATGCAAGACATCCAAAACACCATTGAAGGCGAATTTTGGCCTGATCGGGACTTTTCCTTTACACTTAGGAATGTTCGAGTTCTTACACACTGATCATGTAGGACCTTTCCCGGTCACGACGGAAGGTTACAGATACCTTCTAACGGCCATAGACAGAGCCACCAACTATGTATGGGTGGTCCCAGTCAAAGACGTTACGGGCGAAACAACAGCCAAGGCGTTGATTGACAGGATCATCTCACAGATTGGGGTGCCGAGAAAAATATGCTCAGATCGAGGCTCTGACTTTAATAATGAAGTCATCGACAAGCTATCTGCATATTACGGCATGAAATGGCAATATGTCACCGCCTATAACCCCAGAGCGAACGGCAAGATAGAGCGGGTGCATAGACCCCTCAAGGCCGCGCTGAAGATGTATTGTATGAAGAAGGAGAACCAAAAGGCATGGGTGGAGGCAGCATCCTCGTTTGCCTTTGCTATGAATTGCCTACCCTCTACAGCGTTAGGTGGTTCAAAAGGTTCCGTCTAGCCATATTAATTGGTATATGGGCGTGAGCCCGCCATCCCAGCCTCACTGCTGCACCCAAAAGATTCATGGGCAGATCAGGATGAGCTGTTTGGGGTGAGACTTCGGGCGAAGATGGAGGCGGAGCAAATAGTACAGGCGCATAGGGAGGCGGAGCGCAGGAAGACTGATGCTGAAGGTGTCAGGCAGGCACACCTGGATCAAGTCAGATTTCAGGTCGGGGATATTGTACTACTGTATCATCCTCAGGTTCCTCAGGGAGTCAGCTCGAAGCTGTTCATCCACTGGAAAGGACCATACCAGATCATGGAACAGATGGGGCCTTTGAATTATAAAATCAGGGGCAGAGGAAAAGTTCAAATAGTCAATGTACGAAGGCTGATTAAGTATGATCCCTTCCTACTTGAAGATGAGTCCGTTGATCAAGCACTCAAACGGATGGAGGCTGACTTTAAAGAGGTCCCACCAATCCGTCAGGAGGATATCTCGGAACGGGATGCCTACAGGGCACCAATTGCGGAGAAGGAGGAGGCTGAGCTGGAGAACAAGCGGGCCACCGACCGCAAAAGTGCGGCGGGGACTCAGACCCGCAAAAGGGTGGAGTCGAACGTGCCGGAAGGAAGGTTCACGGAGGCGCAAATAAGGAGAGCGCAAAATGACCTTATCTACGACCGACCGAGAAAGGCGATAAGGACGGCACGTTCGCAAGGAGTCCATCAAGAGGGGAGCGATGACGGAGATCAAGACCCTCGCGCGGGCAATGACACTCTCGTTCACCCCAGTTGGAAAGAAGGAGATGCGATTGGACATATTTCATGGGCCAAAGACGCTTTTTACTTGGTGAGGCCTGCGGCTCAACACGTAGCCGATGACACGCTCTCAGATTTATATCTCATGAGAGTCGTGGCAGTACCTCACAAACGCCATACGCGATCGAATCGAATTTCGACTGCGGCACAAATAATACAACCAGTCTTACATTTCTGGAGGAGTCTGGATCCAGTGGAAGATCCTAAAGTAAGACAATACCTTCCAGTATATAAAGACTCCAAGAAACTTGAGACATGGGATGATACCATATCTCCCACAGATAAAGATCATACCGCATGGACCATACAAGCACTACCACGAGGGGTGCTGGACATTCCTTTTGACTTGGCACAAGGCGCAATCCCTCACAAAATTTGGGACGTCCTCGAACAGTCTACCTTAGACTTAACTTTGGTTGGAGGTCCTCCACCAGGTAAAGGAGTCCGCGCGCGTAAACGGCGTCTATAGTAAGTATTTTTTTTCTCTAGAAGTATTGTGGACCTGATCGATTGCGAACATAGCATTGATCCAATATCGTCCCGACAACCTTACTTAGATATTAAAGCTACTACAGCATTCATTCTTCTAGAGATTAACAAGACACAGCTGACAAAAAATAGGCATTCTATTCTCTTGCTTCGGCAGAGACAGACGAGACGGCCACGAAACAGCACCGTTACGGGATCGCTATTTGAGTGAGCGATGGTTTTTCCTGGATACGACCCGCATTAGTACCAGAATGATGATCTCATTAAAGACTCTACAGTCTAATCAAGAACTGATATATTTTAATAACATGAACTGCTACACCGGATTCCATCGATCTCTACTTGTATCGGCATATCGCAAGGTTAGGGCGCACTCAACCCAACTTCGGATATAGTCGTCAGACTTGATCACCTGACACTATATTAAATGATACCGATTTATACAAGGGTATGTCTTCACAAAAAGTAAATGTATTTATGGAAACCGACGACCGGTTATTACATATATATGGAAATGGCGACATTACATTATTACTCAACCATAAAACATTATACTTGGACATACTGCACAAATATCTTATCGACAGAAGAAAGAGGAAGATTTTAATATATATACTGAATGTGCTAGAGTATATATACGATTGGTACCGGGGCAAGTATCATTGTTGTTTTATAACGGCTAATTCGTGGGCTGATGTATCTTCATACATAACTCTAAACGAATCTTAGTCACTGAAAAGAAATCAGTTCAAAGCGTATTATGTCGGAAACGAAGTTCCGCCATAAAAAACTGGGAGGGGGTACTGTGGACATCACCCCCCGAATTATCCGGTAAAAAACTTATTTATAGATTTCGTCTGGCCGGACACGTCTGAAATGCCAATTTGATCCTGGTCTTTTGGCGGCTTTTTGTCTTTGCGTCACTGAGCTAATATAACGAGACATCATTCTCTTTTTTGGGGACTGTGTTTGGTTATATTACCGACTTACTCTTCCATTGAGCTATCGTTGGGGATAGTACACCTTCCTAATTTCCCCAGTGCAGTCTGCTCTTCTCCCCTTTCAAACTGTTATTAATATGTCTCTGTGACTCTCAGTCACGTAGTACTGATCTTCGCCTTCTTGCATGTTTACTTTCATCAGGCTCTCAGGATGAAGTTCCCAATAAGCTTACTAATATTCAATAACATTGGCGGGATGAGTGGGAAGATCCGTGAGGTCGCTTAGATTTTCAAAATGTAAGCGTCATTACTATGACTATGATCAGTATCGAGAGCAGCTCAGCTGAGATAGAGCAGTCAGTCAAGTTCAGTGCCATCACTGAGAGGGCAGAAAACCGTGCTTTTAATTCAAGTTCCCGGAGTGGATCTCAGCGGGCCATTGCAGGCTGCCCGCCACCCTGCGGCCGGGCCCGGCGACCGTAAAGTCAGTCACAGGCTTCCGAGGCTGACCCGCTCACTTACGGCACGGTCCGTCACCTAAGTAGCCTAACGGCGGGTTGAAGTCACCTACCCGGGCCGTTGCTTAATCATCATGAGTATAATATGAAATAATAATGATAGGTAAAATAGCGCGGCATCTACGCCAGGTATTACTGGGTACGTTCAAGTGTTAAACTCAACCATCATATTTTAGTTAAGAGTCAGATTTCAGATTAGCGGTCTTAATTTAGATTAGCGGCCGGAATTCAGTCAAATTAGTTCAGAGTCAATTCAACGCCGGTAACATTTCGCAAAAATGATATAGATTTTGCGGACGTATCATGATAGCACAGCCCGTTAAATTGAACTAATTTGAATTCTGACCACTAATTCGAAATCTGACCGCTAATCTGAAATCTGACCGGGCCCTCAGTAACTAAAATTTGATTGCTGAGTTTGACACTTGAATGTAACCAGCCCGGCTGAGTAATAACTTGAAAGTGGCAGTCTTCCGTCTTTTTATTAATATTATTACTTTATTTTTCCCGGGCAGACTGACTTGAAAACTCCAACTGCTACACAGCTCGTGTTCCACTTCAAGTGATATATTCCGACCTCGTTACTTTCTCAGAATTTGCATTGTTTCGCAAGGGTCTGTCAAGTAAGCATACTGAATAAACTGGAATTGACCCTCCCAGTGTCTTTTGGTACCTTTCCTGATCTCGGAAGTAATATTGAATATTTTGAGATCAATTGACAGCCGTGTGTGTATTCCACTGATTGCCGGTTGGTAATTTCCTCGAAGGAGGCTAGTCAAGACTTACAAGTGGATCGTGTACTGTTAAGGGTTAATAATAGTATAAGCCTCAGTGCAGTCATCCGTATCCGATGAGAATTCCAACAAGCTAATATAGTTTTAAGCAATCACACTATATGTAGAACACTAATATAGTTGTAAGCAAATGAAACTACATAGACAAGAGTTTCTTCCTTATTCTCTCTCTCTCTCTCTCTCATTTACTTCTGTTTTTGTTTTGTTTTTTTGTGTGTTGCCAAGGGCTAGTCAGGTTGTTTCGTGTTCGTCGGGCCTGAACGACCAATATTGAACTCATGTTTTTCATTCAATATTTGGGACATGACAATGCTGAGCGTATCATTTGAAAGCTCAGGACAATATTTGCGATACGAAAATGCCCTGTGCACCATTGAAAGCTCTTGTCTTGAGCCTTCCAAGGATGTTTTGAGAATTTTCGTGGCATTCGGATTGATTGCAAACCATGCATATCAAAGCTGAATCGTTATGCCTCTGGATTTTTCATATAAAGCGGAAAATGATGTTGTGGGGTGTTCGTCATAGATGCTCATGCAAGAGGTCGCAGCTGCAGCCCGCGCATAGTAAACTCGCGTCCAGAGGCGTCCTCAACAACTACACGACCACCCGACTTGACTCGGATTACTCTGGCCTTCACCCAGCCAAGCGCCGCAGACTCCAACGCCTCCACATACGTTCCTAACATACAAACGCACATAAAAACACACACACACACACACACACACACGCCGCCCCCCTCTCTCTCTGTCTCTATGTCTCTCTCCCCCCTCCCCCCCACACACACACACCCCCCTTCTCTATCTCTCTCTGTCTCTGTCTCTCTCTCTCTCTCTCTCTCTCTCTGAGTGAGTATGTGTGTTTGTACCAGGTTCAAGCTGATCAACGTTCATCCTCACAACTTGCCCAAGAAGCGCGAGTCGTAATCGCTCTGTCAGTGAGTGAGTGAGTATGCATGCAGTGTGTGTGTGTGTGTGTGTGCACCGCAGAGCAAGAAACAGAGGAATAGTCGTAGGCGCGGTATGGACATTCAAGAGAGAGTACAAATCAAATCATTATATATATATATGTGCATGTATTAGAAATACAGAACATGTACTACGCAACACACTGGCCATACAACACACGAGCTGTTCCTGTATGTGTATGTGTATGTGTATATGTGTATGTGTATGTGTATGCGTACGTGTATGCGTATGTGTATGCGTACGTGCGTGTGTAATGTGTATGTGTATGTGTCTCTATATCTATATCTATATATCTATATCTATATCTATATCTATATCTATATCTATATCTATCTATCTATCTATCTAATCTATATCTATCTATCTATCTATCTATCTATCTATCTATCTATCTATCTATCTATCTATCTATATCTCTGTGTAGACCTGTCTTGCTTGTGGGGCGCGCGGAGGACGGCGACACACCGACACGCAAGCCCGACTATATGTGTATGTATGTAATGTAGTGTATGTATTGACGTACATGCGCGGGTGCCGGCGACACACCGACACGCAAGCCCGACTAGATGTGTATGTATGTAATGTAGTGTATGTATTGATGTATATGCGGAGGACGGCGACACACCGACACGCAAGCCCGACTATATGTACATGTATGTATGTATACATACATACATACATACATACATACAGACATACATACACATACATACATACACACATACGTACATACATACATACATACATACATACATATGTGCATACACACTTAATTGCTTACTTACTTACTTACTTAATTACTTACTTTGGCTTACTTAGTCACTTACTTCTTACCTACTTACTTAGTCCTTACTTACTTACTTACTTATGTAGTGTATGTATTGATGTATATGCGCGGGCGCCGACGACACAGGACACGCAAGCAACTACATCATGCGTATGTTTAAGTAAGGAAGTAAGTATGTAGGTAAGTAAGTAAGTAAGTAAGTAAGTCAGAAAGTAAGTAAGAAGTATATACACATACATACATTCAAACATACATACATATATGCATACATACTTGATTGCTTACTTACTTACTTACTTACTTACTTACTTGCTTGCTTACTTAATTACTTACTTTGGCTTACTTACTTCTTACCTACTTACCTGCTTACTTACTTACTTACTTACTTACGTACTTACGTACTTTACTTACTTACCTATGTATGTGTATGTATGTATGCATGCATGTATGTATGTATGTATGTATGTATGTATATATGCATGCATGTTTGTGTTTGTGAACTTTATATAATGTCACGTGTAACAAAAATATCTTATGTTATGTATGTATTAAATGGACTTACGTATGTACGTACGTATGTATGTATGTACGTACGTACGGTACGGTACGTACGTACGGTACGGTACGTACGTACGTACGTTCGTATACGTACGTATGTATGTATGTTATGCACGTATGTATGTATGTATTATAATAGCATGTATGTATGTATTGTATGTATGTATGTATGTACATATGTATGTATGTATGTATGTATGTATGCATGTATGTATGTTATGTATGTATGTATGATACATATGTATGTATTTATGTATGTATGTGTGCTATGCATGCCCGTATGTATGATGTTGATGGTCTATGCCAATAGCCTATACACCTATTCTGTACCTATGTATCACATACAAAAGTATTTCACGCACCGAATGAAGGTACGAAGGGTAGGTCAGTAGGAAGGAAGAGAGGAAGGTGGGTTGGTAAAGAAAGGTTTGTTGTCTGGTGGGAGGGGAAGGTAGGTCGGTAGGTAGGTCGGTAGGTAAGCAGGCAGGCAGCTTCGGTATGGATGCAGCTAGGGTTAGGCAGATCGGACAGGAGGCAGGTCCGTTTGAGGACGGTGTAGTCCGTTTCAGGAAGTTAAGTGGTTTATGGGAAGGCAGAAGCTTTCTGGTTGTGCCTCTCGTGACGAAAACACTCACATGCAAATAATACTTAACAAGACTCTATTCGATGCGACATTTGACCGAAAATCATTTCTTGCAGGACTCGAAAAAAAGTACTAATACGTACGCAGCAAAATATCGAGCGTTGCAAAAGGTTAACGTCGTCAAGGCAAGGACTGGAGAGTATAGTTATGTTATGTTTTGAAAACTTTGACATTATTTGACTTCTGGATCAAGTTGTGGTCGTGCTGCGTGGCTGTAGGAGGTAATTCTTGTCGTCGAAAACGACAGTGCAGTTTTAGGTTGGTGTGAAATTTAACACAGAAGCCAGCCTGCAGCAAGAAAAAGCTCTTTCGCTCTGTTACTTCTGTTGACAACTACAGAAACGTTGTTGACTTTGAGAGGTTACTATTATTGTTATTCAACGCAGAGTTAGTCTGAACACCATGCAAAGCAACCTGTGCGTTGCGTTCCGCAAAATGGAAGAGCAAACCTACCTGCACAGGTTGAAATGCCACTTTTCTCAGACGGATAGGTTCAGCACAACCCCACAGCTGGTTGTTTGGGTTGGGTTGTGGGTGCTGACGTTTCCTCATTTCTGCCTGCTTTGCAACCATCTGCGCTGAGAACTCAAGCTGAAAAAGCAAAACAAACATAAGGCAAAAAAAAAAAAAAAAAAAAAAAAAAAAAGGCAAAAAAAAAAACAAAAAAAAAGAAGAAAAAACGAGGTTGAACATGAAAATTTTCATCTCACAAAAATTCCAGAAAGTTGGGCGGTTCCACTCCAGTTACAGGATTGTTGTCGGCGACAAATGCTGCTCGTTTTCGAAAAAACTTATCGACAGGGGTCCGAAAGGTGAGTTCATACCTGGGGGTGAACTATTCCGATTCAAAGTGTCGTTCTTTAAAGTTGGGGAGCTGCAAGTGCATTGAAATAGCTTGTACGTGTTTCCGTACTGCCATTGACGTGACTCAGTCTAAATGCCAACGTACATGCACAAAACACAACCCTCATGCTACTGATATCTCTGTGCGTGTGAGTAGATGATACACTTTTTCTCTGCAAGAATTTTTGTAAAATTCTCGCCTCAAAAAGTGTGTGGCACCCTCTCCTATGGATTTCCGATACAATAAATACAAAGAAACAAAAACAACCAAATAGCCTTATACAGCACACTACAAGAAAACATATATGACATATTTTTATTTATCATTTAAAGAATTACAAGTGTCATAATATAGAATGAGTGAGAGAACAATAAGAAAAGTTTCAAAAGGCAGAATATGTATTCAAAAAAATGAAATCGTTATAAGGTGGAGAGAAAATGGAGAACAAAAAAGAAAAATAATTTACATTGGAAAAAAGATGACAAAGGAAGAAGCAGAAAAGCAAGCAAGGGAGTTTTACGAAAAGGAAATATTATCAAAAATACGAAGAAGATAATAAAAATACATATTACAAATAATTATCAAAGCAAAAGCAAAACAATTGCAGAAAAGAAAGAAGCAAACAAACATATACCTGCGTATGTGGTAAAACTATAAAAATATATAGCAAATACGAACAGGAAAAAAACCAATCACATAGAGACTTCTTTGCGGAGAAAGAAGAAATTATGTTAGGTGGTCGTAAAGTAATTCGTATAACATATAGAAACGACGACATAGAAAGATATTTTAAAAACAAATAATTAATTTTATTTTAAACAAATATTATTTATATGTATATAAAAAAGATTTTCAAAATCTTTGAGCGAACAGGTTTTGTGAAACTTTTTCTAAAAGTTACTATAAAATGACTACGACCAGAGTTGTGGGTGTTTCATTTGATGGGAGACAAGATAATATTTCTTATCTTAAAACCATAGGACGAGGTGAAAAAGTTTTTATTCAACACGAGCCAGAAAACAAATTTGATAAAAATGCGATAAAGGTTGAAACAGAAAGAGGAAAGCAACTCGGATATATCAGCAAGCACTTAGCAGAAACTGTAAAGATTAAAGGAAGGAAACACGTATATTATTCAATCTATGGAGGAGGGGCAGGAAAACATTATGGAATTGAAATTACTATACCTTGATACAAACAAACAATATTTAATATATATTAAAAATTATTGTTTTTATTATATATACACAAAGATGGGTAGAAAACCGATATACAAAACACCAGAAGAGAAGAAGGAAGCCTTACGGAGAAAGGCGAGGGAATTTATACAAAAAGATCCAGAAAGACATAGACAAAAGTCAATGGAATACTACAATCAAAACAAAGCAATAATAGCAGAACGGAGAAAGAAAAAAAGAGATGAAGTAAAGCAAGCATTACTTAAGTTGAAAAGAATGGAGGATGCAATGAAATGAATTTCTATTTAAATATAAGAAATTATTATATATAAATATAACAGATAATTTATTATTATTATTTATTATTTTTATATCCGCTTTGATATAAAAAAAAGTATGCCACCACCTTTACCACCCAGACCAACGAAGGAAAATGTAGAACTAGCGAAGGTAAGGGCGAACTTAAGGGAAACTAAGACACAAGAAGCGAAGAAGCGCGAGGTAAAACTTGGTAGAAGTAAGACCAATAAAAAACAGAGGTATAAATGGATATACATACCCCTTCAAAGACCTTGACATTAACTTCTATGATATGGATGCGATTGAAATATCAATTATGAGAGCAGTTAAGGATGCTAAAAATAGAGGTTTGACAAACGAAGCAAGCCTTCATGTCAAGTTTGGGTATATAACAGATGCTGATGATAGTAAGTTTTACAAGTGGAAAACTTTTAACTCAGTTAAGTTAAAAGACATAGATGAGTTGTTTCGTGATATATATTTATATAACGAACAAAATCTTGAAGCCAGTGCGAATGGATATGAAAGAATTATTCAACATATAACTATTCAAATTATCCAAGAAGACGGAGGCGGGTGTAATGATACAGGAAGTGATAAAAAACATAAAACACCCGAAGGGATACATATTAATCCAAGAAGCAAAGATAATAATTTTTTCTTTCATGTTGTTAAAAACATACTAAATTTACCAATGAAAGGTACATCAAAACTCAATAAAAAAGTATGTAATGACATTAGAAGTGAATTCAAACTTGAACATAATTCATATATACCACTTTCAATATGATACGAAATCTTAAAAAATATTGTATTGAAGGTAAGTATTTTGAATTGACTGATGCAACAAGCAAACAGACATTCAAAAATTTTGAAGACCCTTTAATAACCGCAGATGTGCTTTGTTATCTACTCAAAGGACATTATATAAGTTTCATAAAAAGAAACAAAAAGAAATGTCCAGATTGTTTCACCGAATATTATAATAAGCACACTTGTAATAATAAAAGGGTTTCATATGCGAGGGCTAAACTCAGAAAGAAAGAAAATCAAGTGAGGTCTTTATTGACTACTTTTGAAGAGGCTAAGTATAATAATCAAGATGAAGTATTTCATTATGACTTAGAGACTTTTACAAATGAATACGAATTACACACACCATACATAGCAGGCTATAGCATTTCGGATATCGGCTTTAAATATGTAGCAGGCGATGAATGTATTCCTAAATTACTTGATATAATTTTCAAATATGCGGAGGAGTTAGCAGAAAGAAAACCGAAAGCGAAATTATATGTTAATGCTTTCAATGGTAGTAAGTTTGACCATTACTCATTACAGAAAGAATTTATCAAAAGAAGAATAAAAAATTCAACTCTTATGAACAATGGTGCTATTATTTCATTAGAATACAAAAATATAAAATTCTGGGATATGTGTAAGCACACTGAGGGAAGTCTAAAAAAGAACCTTGAAACACTGAGCTGTAATGTGTTAAAAGGCGACTTTGAACATAGCAAACACAAACGATGGGAAGAGATGGATGATGAAACGAAAAAGGAATGTCTAACATACTTAGAAAAAGATGTTATGGGACTAAAGGAACTACACGACAAACTAAACACAATCAAATATATGAAGAACATAAAACTAATTTAACCGCTTATATATCTACTTCGTCTCTAACTTGGAATTTATGGAAAAAGAAGATAGATGGTAAATATGTTATTCAACTACCGAATTTAAAACAAGAAAAAGATTTTAGAAGGGCTGTATATGGTGCTAGAACTTATCCAAGCAAGAGGCGATTTATTTCGGAGCAATATCAAAAATACATAAATGGTGAAATTGGGTTTGATGAAGTTGTAGATTATCTTATCGATGCCGATGTTGTAAGTCTTTATCCAACGGCGATGCTTGAACTATTTATGACTGGTGAAATAAAGGAATGTGAAGGTGAAATGAAAGGCAAACTTGGGATATATAATGTTGATTACATATCTCCAAAAAATCTATTACACCCGCGGGTTCCGTATAGAGATAGTAAGGGGTGTTTAAAGTGGGAGTTAAGAGATATGAAAGACCAATGGCTAACTTCAATAGATATTGAAGATATGATTGAACTTGGCTACCAAGTCAAAATCATTCGTGGATATTACACTGAAGAAGCCGAACCTGTATTTAAAGAATATATTTCTGACTTATTCAAGAAAAAACAAAATTCAAAGAAAGGCACACCGCAGTATTTATTAGCAAAGTTATTTATGAATGCTTTATACGGAAAGACAATTCAAAGACCGATAAACTCAGTGAGTAAATATATTTCTAAAAATCACGCATACTGGAAATTCTGGGCTAAACATGTGATAACTGATATTGAAAAGTTTGAAGAGGCTAATGGTGAATTATGGTTAATCAGTGGTATTCCAAGGGATGACAAATTGAAAGAAGAAAAATTACAAAGCCCACTCACTGCGGGGCATTTATCCTAGCATACAGCAGACGAATTATGTATAAGTATATGACTGAAGCCAATCCAAACAACGACCCCGACAGAGATTATTATTATACAGATACAGACAGCATTCAAAGCCATGTAAGAAACATTGAACGGATTAAAAGATTTAGGGATAAAACAATCGGCGGAATGGATGATGACCTTGGAACAGATTGTAAAATAATAAGAGGAATATGGGTAGCACCAAAATTGTATATGTTGGAGTGTGTAAAGAAAGGGGAAGAAAAAGGTAAAACTCATTTCCACTTTAGAGGAAAAGGTTTGGATTTGAAAAAATTAAATTCATCCGCTTATGAATTAATGGATAAGGGCGAAAGTTTAACTAATACCAGAGACTTTATAATGAAGAAAATACATACTAGCAGAAACAGCAAACAACAACATATTGAACACTTTAGCATACACCACCAAAAGAATGTAGTAAAAGTAGTTAATAAAACAAGATGGTGCGGGCGTGAGTTTATCAACGAAAATGATAGTATCCCTTACGGCTTTGTGTCCTCTCTTAAAAAATAAAAATGATAAACAAATAATTAATTTTTTTTTTCATAAAATTTTTTACCACTCTATATAGACCAATGACCACCCTCACCAGACTATCTGAAAAATTTGGACGACTTTCAATTGAGAAGAATAAGGAATTCTTTTCAGTAAGAGATGTCCAACAGATGATTGACGAAGAAATTAAGGCGATTGAAAAAAGTAGAGAAGGAAAACCAAAGGATACTTTTCCATTTGGCAAATACAAAGGAAAAAAATTCAAGATGTTGCTACTATTGATAAACCATACCTTGAATGGGTTATGAAACAGCCGTGGTTTGATAAATTTACTGACATTAAAAGTGAAGTAAAAAAATATTTATAATGATATTTTATTCACCCGCTACGCGGTTTCATAAAACATCGCTTTTCTTTTAATTATTTTTTCTTAAAATTTTTTCCGATGTTTTAGAATATAGATTCAACAAGTTGAATCCATAGCGAGAGTGCGTAGCACGAAGCGCAATTCTAAAATATCATGGCTGACCTAAGCACCAAGCAGGACTACTTGAATGAAATTGAAAAATGGAACCTTGATGGAGATGTCAAAAAGCCGACCATTAAATGGACTAAGCCTGACATTGTATCTTTCTATGAGCAATACAAACCCCGCGATGACAATGTGAAAGTAGTTATTCCATTGGAGACCACATTAGAAAAAATGATGGAGGAACAAAGCACTCCTTTTAAGGAAACAGATCTTGCTGTGAGAGAGGGAGGGGGTTACACCCCCTACCATACCCCCGCGGGTTTGGAAAGGGACAAAGTCCCTTCCACGGGAATTACCGAAATAAAGGCTAATGTAGGAGAAGAAATAGCGACTGCTACATGTACAGAAGAAGGATGTATATTAAAAAAAGAACCTTGTAAAGAGTGTAAGAAAAAAAATGTTTTATCAGTTTCAATTGACAATGATAGATTTTGCGATGTGGCATGTGTGCTTTCATTTCTAGAAAAAAATGAAGAAATGAATGAAGTTAGAAAAAATAATTTTATCAAGTATTTTAAAAAGTGATATTTGGAAAATCAACGATTTAATTTTTTTCTCTAAGGGTCTTCAATCCAAGTAAAAGCATACTGAATACTTATAGTCTGATTTAAAGTAGCCTGTGCTGTTATAGTTAGCCTTTCGCTTGGCAACATGTCATCTAAATCATAATCAGCAAAATTTATACTTTGAGCATCACTAGTATTCACGAATACAACAGCAATCACATTCCCGCCACTAATAGTGGCAGTAGTATCAAACGAAACTAAACTCGTATTTGTATTGTTCTCAGCATACACGGCACCTGTAAGTGTAGCATTTTTTATTACCTTAATGATTACGCTACTTTTAGTGTCAGTATTTAGAATATTTAGCAGTCTAGGATACACTATACTATAATTAGCAATAGTGTTTCCAATAATATTAGTATTATTTCTCATAGTAAAAGCATGAGTTGCTACATTCGTTGTATTTGCTGTTCTTTCATAAATAAATGGAATACCTCTTATGATTTCAGTTCCTTCAATAAAGCATCCAACACTGGCAATTCTAAGGCTTTGGATTTGCGGATTAGCACCAACAGCCAAAGAAGCCAAGAATGGTAAAGTAGTATTATTAAGAGATGTAGCAGTTTTGCTGTTGGCATATCGTATAGCATGGACAAGTTGAAATTGTCCAGTGTTTGGATTTTCAATATAAAATGATATCTGACCAAAACCTAAGTATTGATATTTAATCTGAAATACATTACCCTTACTGAAATCAATTGCTGGTAAGTAATCGGTTCCATCCGCTTTATCTACATTCCATTGACTTTGTTTAACCTCAGTAATGACTGCGGAGTTGTTAAATTGGTATATTTTCATTACACCGCTTTCTCTTGAGAAGAAAAATCCATCCGTCAAGAAGGAATCACCAATACCTACATAAGATGAATATCCGCCTGCTTCATTTGTATTCCACAAAGCAGTAAATCTGACACATACACCCATACCAGCACGATATTTAATTTTCTTTTTTGTTTCAATGAATAATCTTGAACCTCCAACTGCCTGTGTTGTTAGATATGCCATAGCACTCTTTTGCTCTAATGTAGCACTAGTAGTGCTTGTGTTCCACTTAGAGGTATTTACATTATACATAAATGTTTCTTGTATAATTGGTGTGTATTGTGATGTTGCTAATTCACCAAATGCTGTTTTTTCAACATTAGTCTCAAGATAACCATCATGCCCGACTTTTACATTTACGAAATCTCCGTCGGGATTTTGTGCGACCAAATTTCTCTGGTGGGACATAGTATATAAACAAAAAAATATTTTTTATTTTTATTATTCTTTTTTAACTCATTAGAATTTCAATTCCCTTAACAAGCACACTTCGTTGAAGAATAGCATAAGTGTAATGGTTAAGATTGTTTCCAGCAGTAGTTGAAACGAACTCATATCGCCTCTCAGTGTCAAGGCTCAGACCGCTTACTTCATAGCCGTCAGTATCTTTATCGCATAGTGGGCGGTTGTTGTCTCATGTATCCACATGAAACCAGTTGTAATGATAGACATCGCTGTTTAGGATAGCACTACCCTTCAACTTATCCTTCAAAATCATATAGTCTTCATTCTCAGAGGTGTCAATGTCAAATTGTTGAAGAGGAGAGCCATCCAGAGTTGTATAATATGAAATAATCTTTGCATCCGCTCTGTTATCGTTGTCAAAAGCGGTATTTTTATTTTCATCGTTGTGGAATGCGGAAGTATAAATTCTTTTAATTCTCTCACCCTGTGAGCGGTTCATTTTTACAACGAAATTTTGGCTTGCTGTTGAGAGGTTCTCTTTCCAAGAGATAGGGTATTCAATCCTAAACGGGAAACCTTCTCCAGCAATCTTCTGCTGAACACCAAGGACAACATTTGGGTCGGTCTCTACGGCAAGAAACAGATTCAAGTTTGAAATAGTAGCACCAACAGCCACCTGTGCAGCACCAGTGGAAATACTGCTTGCATCAGTTCCATAGAAAGTAGAGCGGTTAGTACCCTCCCACACAATTCGCAAATCCAAGATTTCATTAAAACCAATAGTCTTATCCAGTTCAAAAATAGTTCCAAAAATCATACCCAACGGAAGTTTAACTTTAATGACAGGGGTGGGCAGTGCATTAGTTCCTCCTTCAAAATACTTAGCCTCCTCAAAA
This sequence comes from Paulinella micropora, assembly GCA_019918135.1. Classification (NCBI taxonomy): domain Eukaryota; phylum Cercozoa; class Imbricatea; order Euglyphida; family Paulinellidae; genus Paulinella; species Paulinella micropora. The sequence continues at coordinate 124,794 of WBZZ01001732.1, forward strand.
GGAACATTAACAAGGCTATAATTTCCAGCAGTGCTATCGGCGAGAGCAGTATCATTATGATGGCGGGCATTAACAAGTGGCACTTTGTAATAACCTTGAACCGCAGCAACCACTCCAGCGGTATTGCCCGCATCAGTAACTTTTCTTTCCGCTACACTTCCTATCTCAACTTTTCCAGCATTACACTTTTGAAGCATAGCCCCGCTAGATACACCAGCCCCGTGGTTTTCAAGTGCCATAAATTTTCATATTTAATTTCAGGCTTCCAAATCATCTTAGTGTAATTGCCCACGTGTTGAAGATTGCACAAATATTGACCGCTTCGGCTTCGCAGTTCAATTCTTTGTATCATAGGTAAGCAATCCATAAACATACGATTATAACCAGCAGATGCGGTAGGGGTGTAAGTAAATCGCAAGACAGACCTCGCAAGGTTCAAAGGGCGGGTAGGAATTTCAAAGGTGCTTTCAAGTCCCCCGCAGTGGTGAGAACAACATCAGCCGACCCTTCACGGGCAGTAAGTTTGTTCAATTCATACTTACCCGTGAGCAGTTCCTTAGTCTGATGGACTAGTTCTCCTCCATATTGGACAGGCATTTTTGCTTTTGTTTTTTGAAGTAATGTAAATTAACTAATTCACAAGAATATATTTATAGAAAAAAAATAATTAAATCAAAATTAAAATATCTTTACCTCGCTTTCAACAGATTGAAAAATGAATTAAATAAACTAAAATAATTCGTTTCACGATAAACCAATAATGTCATAACGATACCCAAACCATTAAGATTAATCGTTTGGTCGTTTTCGTCCGTCAAGTAAAACCTGAATACATTGTTTGAATTAGCGGATAATGTTTTCCCGTATTCGCTTCCAGAGCCGTCATAAATGACAGAGCCGAAAGGAATTTCGTTTGCTGTGTATATTTCTTGTAGCACATGATTATCCCCTTCATTTACCAAATCCGATTGAAGATACAAAGTCTTTTCACCAGTTAGAATAATTACATTTGGCGATTTAATAAAATCATTAGCAAAGAAATATGTTGAGTTTCTATCAAAACCCATAACCTCATGAATACGGGTATCAGCATCAAATATAAACCGCGGTTGAATACCTCCATTGTTTGACACACTGAATGTTAATTTACCATCCTCCGCTTCTGTGTTGGTATTGTTGCTTGAGACTACATAAGTGTAATCATTCGGACTTTCTGCCGTCAGTACCTCGGCCAGTTTATTTTTTAAGTTGTTCATTGTGTAGTTTCCTTCAGGTATCGTAATTAAAGCCTCATACCCGTCTTCGGATAATGTAAAAGTATTATATGGTGAAGCCACAGAGTAATACGACTTCGGAATGTAAATGTGTAATATTTTACAATGTGTGGGGTTGTCTAGCCCCTTCATATTGACTTCGTGTGTAAAGTCGCTGTCTGTTCCCGTTATTCTATTTTTACTGTTGATATAGTAAATACCCGAACTTCTTCCTCCCTTATATTCCATGATATTTTAGAATTGCGTTTCGTGCTCCGCACTCTCACTTATTCTAAAACATCGTTTTTTCTTTTTCAAAAAAATTAATGCTTATTGTAATCCTTAAAAGTGCGTAGCCCCCGATGTTTGTTGAAGACGTAGTCTGAAACAAATATCATTTACAAAAAGGTGTCAAATCCATAACCATTCTGTGCTTTCAATTTTTCCGCTTCGTCTTCTTTTAAGTCTGTATAGCCACTAGCAAATTTAAATCGCACTCCTTTTGCTCGCTCTAAAAGAAACCGCATTGAGTGCCATCCACACGTGTCCGAAGTATCACTCTGCTCTTTTACTTGATTGACCTTCATCAATAAATAACTATCTGGGTGGCTTTTATCTATTAGTTGTTTCATTTGTTGTTGAAAGTCTTCAGTCGGTTGATATTCAGCCAAAGGGTCATACACTTCAACACTCCTGTCTTTATCCAGACTTACCCATATTGCAATCCAATGAGACCCCGCTTGTTTGTGATTGTCCAAATTCATAATAAATCCATATCGCTTTCTTTTTTCTGGATTTAGTTTGTAGATTTCATCACTGGCTATCGCTCCGAGATACCATCCATATTTTTTCATTATGTTGTCTATTTCATTAGTCATTAGTCCCTGCCCCTCACCCTCTTGCTGTGGCGTCTCCGCGATTAGTGGCTTTGCCACGATGTTCTGCTCCGCAGAACTTGTTCTCGGGGGTATGGTTGTCTCCTCTTGCTGTTGTTGCTGTGGCTCTGGCTGTGACGTCTCCGCGATGAGTGGCTTTGCCACGATGTTCTGCTCCGCAGAACTTGTTCTCGGGGGTAGCGGTGTCTCCGCGACGCTTGGGGGTAGCGGTTGGGGCATTCCCTCGTCAATATTCAAATCATTTGAAACTTGTTTATCAACATTTGGGGCTATTGTCATTTTGTTCGTTAGAGTATTTACAAAGTCCTTTTTATTCATTGTGTGTTTCCAATCTTTGCGGGATAAATATTATTTAATTATTTTTATTGAAAATACCTTATCAATTAATTCTTCTAATGTCTTCGCTCCACTACCTTTTTGCTCACTAGTGCCCATATAATCTTCATATCTAGCATAATCTGCTACTTTTCTTTTTACGTTTTCCACCTCACTTCCAACATCAATATTAAACCTTTTAATCATGTTAATAATCCACTTTGAAGTGTCTTTGTAATTTAATTTGTTATGACCGTCATTATCTAGTCTCTTTTTTAAAGCCTGTGCTAACTCTTTTATGGTAATGGTTGGGTGATAAGTTTTTGAAAATCCAGAGATTAAAAATTGATTAATTTGTAAATTTTCACGATGCTTACCCTTTTCTCCCGCTTTCTTTTTTTCCTTTTCAAGTTTTTCTTTATATTCTTCTGCTAATTTTTTCTGTTCTTCTAAAGATGTCGCTGTGGCTATAGCCATCTGAATATCTTGACTGGCTTTTTGTAAGTCTTTGAGACTCATCTTTTTAATGAATTTATCTGTATATCCTGCTAATTTCAGTGTTTCAATATCTTTCTGCTTTTGCTTTTTTTCTTCCTCATATTGCTCTTTCGTTTTCAATGGTGCTTCATCTCCTAAATTAGGTAAGGCTGGTGTTTGGGGTGGTGCCCCTAATGGCGGTGCTTGTGGCGGTGCTCCAAATTGTGGCGGTGCTTGTGGTTGTCCCTGCTGTGGTGGCATAATATATTGATATTGCGGTGGCGGTGGTAATGCTTGTATCCTATTTTTTCTGTCTTCTTCATATTTTACATCATCTATGAGTTTTTGCTCCCTTCTTAGTTCTCTGGCTTTTTGGTCTTGTCGTTCCTTGATATCGGATAGTTCATTGCGGTGTATCTTTGCTAAATCATCCTGCCTTTCCTTTGCATCTGCGTCTCCGCGACGCTCCTGCCTCTTCTTTTCTTCTTCAGCATCCGCCTGTGCTTTTTTCTCTTTTTGGTAAATCTCATCAATCTTTTCGTATTTTTCCTTTCTGAGTTTGTCTAAGTGGTCATTAATGGCGGTTCTAGTATTTTGCTCAATCTCCGACAAACTCTGGACTTTCCTTAAATCCTCCTTCTTTTCTTTTTTCTTTGCTTTTGGTCTGCTCAAGTATTTCATAAAAAGTTTTACAATTTGAAGTGTGCTCATATCATTTGTTTTCTTACCAAAATTAAGATAATATTTTTTGCCCTTCTGGATAATATACGGCTTCCCGCTTTTATTTCTATAAACCCGCGGGGGTCTTACCTTTGATATTTTAGAATGGCGCTTCATGCTTCGCATTCTCGCTATGGATTCAACTTGTTGAATCTATATTCTAAAACATCGTTTTTTTATTTTTGAAAAAAATAATGGTCATCGATGTTTTGTCATGAGGGCAGTCAGAACAAAATATCTTCATTTAGAATTTAAGGGCACCTCTTCCTCTCTGCTTACCATACCCCAGTCTTGATGCTACAGCACCAACACTACCTGCGTAAGGCACCCCGACACTACTTAATGCTCCCGCAGTCCTTGAGATTAACTTATTACCGCGAAGAAATTTATCAACGGCAAAGACCGTTTTGCCAACTTTTTGCCAGTTGATTTTACCACCTGCTTGTCCCTTGCCTCCTTGCTTCTTCTTGCGACCAGTCTTCTTTTTACCTCCAGCCATGTTGGTGCTTGAGTTAATAGTTCGTTTGCCGATTGTTGGAATGACTTCAACACGAGTTGTTTTAACTACCATAAAAGATAGATGAATATATAATAGAAAGATTTTAAAAATCTTTCAGCAAAAATAAAAAATAATTACAAAAATAATTATTTCATGCGATAAGCAAAATTTTTTCTTAACTCATCATCAACACTTGAGACATAAAGAAAATTAAATCGTTCATTTGTTGCTTCGTGATACTTTTGAAGAAAGTAATCAAAGTCAAAAGATAAGTCTAAGTGTTTATACACGAGTTCCATTTTGTCCTGAGATTGCCCCGGAAAGATTAATAAATAATCTAACTGCTTAATGGCTTCTGGCCGTAGGTCGTTCAAATACTGACTAGACATAATAACCTTTGATTTATAGTGTCTGTTCTTTTTTAACAAATCACTTACGGACTTGTCTCTTAATCCACTCCCTAAATCGTCCAAAACAAAAACAACCTCTGGAGTTATATACTTACTCGGCCTTTCTTTTGCCTCTGCGGTGCTCTGTTTCTTTTTTTCTTCTTTTCCAAAGTAAAGAAATTGTGGCTTCTCTATTTCTTCTTTGTCTTGTTTTACTTCTCCTTCGTGTTGCTCGTCATGTCTGTTCAGTTTGTCTAACTCATAATCAATAACATTTACACCATCTGATTTAAGAAAGGTGTATATTGCCATCGGGTTGCCTCTGTTCTTAAAGTGCTTTACCATTGCTTTATAAATGTAGTCCTTGTGTATCGTTGAAGCAATAATAACAATACGGGTTTTTCTGTCCGTCGTCCTTTTCAGTATTTCAAAGAGTGCTGTCGTCTTACCGCTCTTCTTACGGGCAAGCAAAAATATGTTAGCATACGGCTCATTAAATAATTTATAACCTTTTGCTTTTTTATCTCCGTTTCCATCCTGCTTCACAGGCTTCACCTTGACATTGTTAATCTTTTCCATTGATAGTTTAGAATTGCGATTCGTGCTGTCGCACTCTCTCTTATTCTAAACCATCGTTTTTTCTTTATTGTTTAAAATAAATCGGTTTTCGATGGTTATCAACAAACGAGAATGAGTGAAACGAATGAGAGTGTAGTTGATAACTATCCTAGAAATTCCAAACATACAACAATTCGGCCCGCTAAATTTCCTGTGTCAATATTTCCGCTGTCAGTTTCAAGGACTTTAAATGTATATTGTCCGTCGCTCCAGCCTACTACTCCTAAGTTGTAGCCGAGGTTTGAAATGTTTGCTGTGGTGCTGTCCGCAAATGTTCCAATAATTCCAATTCTGTCCATATAAAGAATTCTGGTTTTGGTTTCGGTCTGGTCGTTCATATAGTGGATAAACTTAACATTCATTTTGGTGGGTGTGAATGACATTTGGATATTTTTATTAAATGTTTTGCTTCCTCCAGCAAAATCATTGCTCATAAAAATAATCCGCTGATATTTATAGTCAGCCATGATGTCCTCTATATTAGTGCTAATAAACTTTTTATTAATTAATATTTCAGCTCGGACTGCCTGCGACTTTTACTCACGGGTCAGTGAGAAAAAAAATGAGAGTTGTGCTTATTGTATAAAGCAAGGGTAGATACTGGGTTTAAGTGTGTTTTCATAAATAACGGAAATAATATGTGTCGTAGTTTTGATGAGGCACTGCCTTTAATGTGTGCGGGTGATAATAGATGGTATATGACACATTTATACGAGTGCTTACTTCTTACTTGAAGAAGGTGATGGAAGGCAAATACCGATAAGCAATGTTAAAATACCAACATAAGTGTTGGCAACCTCACAAGGCAAGTTCTTTTCAGATAGCCTCACGATACAAAGGGCTATAATGGCAACGATGATACCCATTTGAAATAAGTATTTAATAAGTCGGCTGTCTGTCGGTCTGTTTTTTATACAACAATTCCAGTTATCTTCCAATTCGTGCTCTATTTTTTTTTCCTCAGTCTTTAGTTCTACTTCAAGAACACGAGACTTTAATTCTGGAGTTAGTTCGCCATCCATATCCATAATAGGCGGGGGTCTGTGAAGTCTAGTTGTATTATTGTTTGACATTATCAAGAACGGCCACTCTTATTTCTGCTAATTGATTTGCTTGGTCTTGTAGTATATTCATGAGATTATTATTTTGTTTTTCTAAATTAACTACCTTTTCTGCCATGTGTTGAAAAGCACTAACCAATATCGGTATAAAACTTGTATATGTTATGCCTTCAAGGTAGCCATCTCCATCTTCCGCTTTCATTCCACTTTCAGATACAAATTCTGGAAAAATCTTTTTTACTTCGTCCGCGATAAATCCGTGGTTCTTTTTTTCTTTCTTCTCGTCTGATTTCAAATAATACGAACAACAATTTATTTTCATTAGTTTCTCGCAACAATCACCGCAGTCTAATGTTTTAATATCTGATTTAAGCCGTCTATCCGATGAGTTTGTCCAAGCACCATTTAGCGGAATATAATTATAACTACCAGACGGCTCGCCAGTAGTAGAGTTTGAAGTAGTCCAAGCGTGAAGCAAACCAGTAGAAGAAACAATTACTCCATAATTCGTATATCCTCCCGATTTAAAATATAGTTGTGCGTCAACGGTAGAAGCGGGTCTTTTTCGTATGGTTAAAAAACCGCTGGATGCTGTTGGGATGACTACCTCTCCTGATGTATTAATGTTCATCGCCTCAGTGTAAGATATATTGTTTCCCACAGTTGTTCCTGAATTATAATAAAAAGTGAGTTTTACACCTTTTTGAATTAGAAAGTTAGATGACGCAGAAGATGATTTCCAGTTCGTGCCGTCAAAATAAGCATCAAAACTTAAATTGACATTGTCGTGTGCCCAATTCAATAATTGAAATGTTGGATAAGCATCCGCCGTTGTTATTGCTTGTAAGTGAGCCCCTGCGATATTTGAAGCCGTCCCGTATATTTCTAAACCACCTGACGCTCCCACTCCTTTCGTTGAGTTGCCTATGATTATCGGTTTGCCTGATGCTGTTGTTATTTTGTCGCTTGTTGCCAATGTCGTTGTTGATATCCCCGCATTTGCCGTTATTAATCCACTCGCGGTTACTGTTGTTGTTGATATACTCGCATTTGCCGTGATTAATCCGCTTGCGGTTAGTGTCGTCGTTGATATCCCCGCGGTTGAAGTAATTGTCGTTCCTGTTATTGTTCCGCCATTTGTTATGTTGTTTGAGTTCATATCCAAAGCACCATAAAACCGCATACCGCCAGCATTGTTAAAACGGACAATGTCAGACGAAGCACTTTTATTATCCAAAAGTTTTGAAATATAAAGTCCCGCCCCTTTTACATCAGATGCTACATTCGTAAATACATAACCTCGTTGGTTCGCGGTTCCACTTGTAGCGGTATTTAGAGTAAATAAGAAATACTGATAATCTCCTGATGTCTGTGAAAAGAATATATCTCGTCCATTTTGGTTTAATATCCTCGCACCATTATATGTGATATTTCCTCCATTAGTGATAGTTTGATTATTAAAATCTGCATTGTTCGTTAAAGTTAGATATTTTATCACAGTGCTCGCCCCATTAAATGTTTTGCTTCCTGTTATGGTTTGGTCTGTTGATAGTTTTACATTTTGCCCGTCCAATGTGTCCGCATAACCTTTTGTCGCTCCGTCCGTTGCTAATGTCGGAGTTCCAAGGTTGGCTATTTTGCTACTATTACAATCTATCCCCGAAGCATTTACCCAACCGACGATTGTCCCGTCAATAATAAAACTTATTTTTTTCGCAGAAATTTCAAAGTTGTAATATGTTGCAGTTTTCATATCCAAACTAGCAATTGACCCGATATTACTGGTAGAATTGAAAACGATAAATGTCCCCTTTGTTGTTGAATTGATTGAATTTCCCGTTATTTCAACACCACTGCTATATGTCTTAATTCCTGCTATGGTTTGGTTTCCTGTTAGTTTCACATTTTGCCCGTCTAATGTATCCACATAACTTTTATTTGCTCCGTCCGTTGTTGCTGATGGTGTGGCTAAGTTTGTTATTTTGTTATTATTCAAAGATAGTGTAGTGCCAGATGCGGTTATAATTAAAGTATTACCCGAATATAACTCAACATACGACCCCGTTATTTGTATCGGATACCAAGTCGCTGTTGCTGTCTTTTGTGCGGCAATCATTCCTATTTTTGTATCAAAGGCTATGCCAATGCCGTCAAAAGTAGTTGGATTGGACGAACCACTTACTTCCAAAGTTGATGAAAATTTTTTGTTCCCTGCTATGGTTTTGTCTCCTGTTAGTTTAACCACCGAAGTGTCAAGAGTAGAAACATCCACACCATCAACAAGATTCACATTTGTTATGCTTTGACTTTTCATATCAATCCCCGCACTAGCATTTATTATGTTGCTGAATGTTTTGGTTCCTGCTATGGTTTGGTCTCCTGTTAGTTTGACGACTGCAGTATCAAGGGTGGATACATCAATACCATCAACATTACCAACATTTGTAATAGCAAAACCACCCATATTTAAACTACCCGTCATAGCCGTTGTGCAGTCTTTTGCTAATTTTGTATCGGTATATGCTTTCGTTGAAGCATCACCATCATAGAATGGTGCGGGCAGTCCGCTGATTGCTGTTGTGCTATTAAAATTAAAAACATTACCCGTCAATGTTATCCCACCCCCTGTTGTTGGAGCAAAAAGTATGGACGAGCCGACAAAAGATAATGGATAGCCCGTTGCACCACCGGCCTCCGACGAATAGATAGAGCCCATATTATTGTTGTAATTGAAGAATAACTTACCTGTGTTTAATGGGTTTGAATCTTTTACGGCCACATAAGTAGTAAATGTTTTATTCCCTGTTATTGTTTGGTCTCCTGTTAATTTAACCGCGGAACTATCAAGGGCAGAAACATCAACACCATCAACATTACCGACATTTGCTACATTAAAACCCCCCATATTTAAATCTCCAAACATCATAGCGAGACCATCCAATCTAAGAAAAGGTGAGTTTGTGTTTCTCCATTGCCCCGTGCTATAAATGAGTAGTTGGTTATCGGCGGGTGTGCCTGTAATCAAAACATCGCTATGTGTATTAATTGAACCATCCGCGGACACTTTATCATTATTGTCTTCGTGCTCAGATATCCAAGTATCAACATCTTTGGTATTTAATAAATTAACTCCCGTTATGTTCAAATTATCGCCCATACTAATGTTGCCGAATTCATCAACATTTATCGGAAAGGTTTTATTTACCCAGTTTATTGAGTTATATGTTAGATAACTATTCATTGCGATTGGTGCTGTAATGACTACATCAGAGAGTGTGTCAATTGAGCCGATTGTTGTATTTCTCCATTTACCATCTACATCATTATATGTTAAGTATTGCCCGACCGTTGGAGCGGATATGTTAGTGTCTATCAAATTGTATAGACTGGTTTGGTGCGGATTACTTGTATTAGAGCGGTGTTGAGTTGAGGCTTTGACTTCGTCATTATCCCTTACTCGTTGCTCTGTGTAGTACAAATTTTTTTCTTCTTTTATGTCTGTAGTTGATTTGGTAGATAATCTTGTGTCAAATCGTAAATCAGTATAGTAGAGGTTCAAAGGGTTTTCATCTTCTGGCACTCTGTCTGTATTCAGACCGACTATGTTTGTGTTCGTTAAGTCAAGGTTGGCTATTGATAGGCTGTCTGTCGCAATTTCTGACAAGCCTAAGAGCGACTTAAAGGAAGAACCTGCCATATTCGTATATTAATGAATTATTTATTTATTTAAAAAATACTAAAATATAATAATCTTAGTATAAATGCCGTCTCCCGAAGCAAGTCGTAAGAACTGGGGGAGTGCTGTTGAAGGAATAAAAGCAAAAGCAAAACAACAAAAGATGGAACATGCCAAAAAGGTTTTGGAACAATACCGAAATGCGGTTAAAAGTGAAGACGAAGACATGGAACAAAAAATAGCAGAGATAGAAAATAAGAATGTGGCGAGCGATATTGTTAATGAAAAAGACCAAGATGACACACCCGAGCAAAGCAGTGATAGTGAAAGTGAATGTGATTTTACTGATATCATTGCTGAAAAGATAGCAAAAATGAAGATAAGAAGAAAGAAAGCGGAAACTAAAAGAGAAAAGAAGAAGAGTAAGAAGCCTGAGCCTGAGAGTGAAGAAAGTGAAAGTGAGAGTAGTGAAGAAGAAGAACCGAAGCCAAAGAAAGGCAAAGGTAAGAAGTCAAGTAGTGTGAGTGTAAAAGTATATAGTCAATCTTCTGGTGGTGCTAAGAAAGAAAAAAAATAATGATGTATCGCGGATGTTTCTTAAGTTCTAAAGTCCAAATGTAAATAATCCAATTAATCTATCAACTTTAAATTCTTGATGTCGTTTCGTTTTTACATGATGTGCTATATTTTTTTTCAAGTATCTTCCGCCACAATCACAATGAATATCAATTTTGTTTTTTTCTTTCCATTCATCCCTGTATTTATTTAATTTCTGTTTATTGTTTTCATAATAGTTTTGGACTTGTTTTCTTATTTTATCTCCTTTGACTTCGTAATAATGTTTGTTGTACATAAGTGTTTCGTGTTTGTGCTCATTTCTATATTTAGTTTGATATTCAGTTATCTTATCTCTGTATTCCTCAAGATATTCTTTTCTTGCTCTTCCAGCAATATTTTTATTTACACAATTTAATTCTCTAATTAATTCACCTTCTCTTTTATGTAATTCCATTTTGTTATTACAAGGGTACAATTCAATTAATTCTATGTAAGCATCATCGTATTTTACAATTTCATAAGATGACATATAAGGAGACTTTGAATTTAACCATCGTTTATGATCTATTTTATGACTATGTAGTCTTTTATATAATGGTTGAATAGTTGAGCCAATATAAATTTCATCTGTCTTGTAAGATCTTAATGAATAAATTTTTCCTTCCTTGTAATCAGGCATTATCGTTTTATATCGTTTATTATCGTTATATATAATATATAATAAAACCTTAAAATAAAATTAATTATATATAATATGTCTGATTTAGACCATAAACATACAATTATTAATAATCAAAATCGTAATAGTCAATTAGAAGACACACCTACAGGAGAAGTAGTTAAAACAAAAGAAGAAGAAGCACTTGAAATACACCATCAGAAAAAGAACCCGAAAATATGGAATACTATATGGGTTAATAATCCATTAGACCAAGTTTTCTTAGACTTAGCCGATATGAGTAAGATAAAAGATAAGAAAGGAAATAAAGGATATGATTGCATGCTTGTTTGGATTGATTGTCATTCAAGATATTTAATAATCATTCCATTAAAAAATAAAACAGCGAAAGAAGTTTATTATGCTTTGAAAACTATACCTTAAAAACCTAAATCAATTACAACTGACAGCGGAGGAGAATATAAAGGTGCTACTCGTGATTATTTTATTCAAAATGGTATTAAGCACGATGTGGTTGAAGTCGGAGACCATAGAGCGCTAGCAGTAGTAGATAGAGTTATAAGAAGTATTAGAAGGTGGTTGGATTTATTATTTGAAACTAATAGAAATTTTGACTGGGTAAGTTATATTCAAGACTTAGTTAATGCTTATAATCATAAAGTTCATAGAGGAATTCAAGCCAGACCGGTGGATGTCTTTGCTAGAAGAGATAAAAACAAGCAAGTCATAACTAGAGATAACCTTATTAATGAATTCAATGTTGGTGATAGTGTTCGTAAGGAAAACAAACGTAATTTATTTTCCAAAGGAGGAAAGACTTTCAGCAAAATTATTTATAAAGTTAAAGGCCGTTCCGGATTTAAGTTAATATTAGACTCAAATGAATTAGTATCTCCGCGAGAACTTTTGAAAACTGAATTTAATAAATCTGTGGATGAAGAAGAACAAATGAAAGATAAGGAGAAAAAAATAACTAAGGAACGAAATACTAATAGATTATTAAAAAGAGAAAGCATTGATGAAAGTAATGTAAGAACTTCAGATAGAATAAGGAAGAAGAAACAAATATTAGATTTATAAATTAAATACATTCAGTCCAATGAGATTATCAAAATGTTTGTTTGACTTTTGATGATTTGATTTATTATCTCTCGTATAAACACAACCACAATCACATAATAATTTTTCACTTTTTCTTTTTGCTATTTTTTCTTTATTATTTTCTTTGTATTGCTTATCCATTTCTTTCTTTCTTGTTATATTATTTTCTCTCCATCGTTTAGAAATTTGTTTAAGTTTCTCTTTATTATTTTCGCTATATACTTTTTTTCTTTGTTTAATTTCTTCTTTATTTTCTTTCCTGTATTGATTTACATTTTCCTTTATTTTTTCTTTATTTTCTTCGTAATAATGTTTAAAATAATCAGTTTCTTCATTCCATTCTTTTTATGTTCTTCCAGCTATACATTTATTCACACAATTTTCTGTTCCTCTAATTAGTTCTCCTTCTCGCTTACAAAGTTCCATTTTATTATTACAAGGAAACATTTCAATAAGTTCAATGTA
>WBZZ01001732.1:142500-150000 GCA_019918135.1 Paulinella micropora
TGTCCACATTTGTGTCACTGACCTCCGCCCCGATATCGTTGTCTGGTCACTGTCTACCAAGATATGTATTCTGATCGAGCTAACGTGCCCGGTCGAGGAAAACATCCTTGACGCACGAGCCTACAAGACCAACCGATACAACAAGCTCAAATCTCAAATCGAGGACAACGGATGGACCTGCCACCTTCGACCAATCGAATGCGGGGCTCGCGGCATGGTATCGTTCTCTGTTCATCGATGTTTCCGCGCCTTGGGTTTTTCCCATCCCCAATCCAAATCCCTTTGCTTCAAGCTATCCTCCTGCGTAGCTCGTTGCTCTTTTGCGATTTATCGCTCCTGTGCAGTCAAAAATTGGACTAATCTTCCTCTAGTCCGTATTGGTGACTGCATTCCATCATAGCCGTCCAGTGTTGCATAGCCCGGGCTAGGTCCCTGCGGGGGTTTAGGCCTCATACAATGTCATCATTCAAATTTGTAGCTTGCGCAAGCTTACGGTGCTCAAAACACTTGGACTAACGGCTTCCTTTTCTTTCTCTTCTTCCTTATCTTCCCACTCTCCATTCCTAGATTGCCTTTTTCTTCAACGTCCTTCCTCCTCTTCTTTTTCCAGAACACAGTCTACCCGTGATTCCCATCCCGGACACATGCACAGTACACAAATTATTGTTTGATGTGAAACTGCGTTCCTTTGCAAGGACTACATTCCTTTGCGACATCTCATCCATATGTGACCCCGTCGCGGCGATAAAGCGCGGCAACCAAACCTTTCTCCTTTTTCTTCTTGGGCTGACATCCCTGGCTTAAACGAAGAGGCTTGCTTCCCCTAAGTTAAGCCGTAAGTTACAAAAACTACATGCGAAAACCTACCGACGCATCGCTATTCCCTCCGGAGTGGCCGCCGTCACCCTCCCAGTGCGTGCTCTGCACCGCCTGAACCCCCTGGAGAAGATTTTGCTCATGTTCACCCTTACGAAGACCTTTCGGGCCTCCTCGAAAAGAAGAGCCCAAAAGCGCACGTCCATCCGGACTACAAGTCGCAACCCTGCATTATCAACCTGGATTCCACCCACTGTGTTGACGCCGAGACATACTCCCATTTGGTCTATCGGACAAGAAGTGCCCCGAAAGAACCAACCGAAAGAAGAAAACGGCTGGTATTGCCATCAACACCAAGCGAATGGAAAGGCATTGAAGAAGAACTCCAATCCGCACTCCCTCTCATCCTCCCCTCCTCTCTCATCAAATGCCTGTCATGTGACGAAGCAGTAGCGAAATTTGAAAGATATCTCTACGACTTCATATCACAACGGGTAACAAAAACACAAGAACAAACTCATGAGCGAAAAAACCGCCACGTAATCCGGCTCCAAACAGAACTCACGCAGAACCGACAACAAAAACTGATCCAAAAGAGACATCTGCAAGATCTCAAAAGGGCAGGTTCAATTCCAGCTGCTGTTGCAAAAAGCCTGCAAAAAACTTGGCAAGTATTATTGAAGACCGGTAACCGCCTCCGCCGTCGTCTCAAGGAAGCAACTTTAAGCTCCGCTCAACGACAAGCAAATACACGCTTCCGAACTGACCCTCATAAGTTTGCCAAAAATCTGTTTCATCCCCCCTCAACCCAAACCACTTCCTCCCTATCCAAAGAAAACTGTGACTCCTACTTTCCCAACCTATACAAAGACGCTAATCGTGAACAAACCTACGTGCCCTTACCTGAAATGAATCGCCCGCCTCTACCAACTGTCCCCTTTGACCTCAAGCCACCGTCCTTCTTGGAAACCAAAAGATCTGTGTTTGCCAAGCGTAATGGTGCAGCCCCTGGCAGAGATGGTATTAGCTACCTTGTTTACAAGAGACTTCCCACCGCTTTACTTTTCTTACACAAACTCATTGTCAAGTGTTGGACAACGGATGTAGCTAATAGCTGGGCCCAAGCTGCTATCTCCCTCCTTCATAAGGACGGCGATCCACTTCAGGCCTCAAACTATCGTCCGATTGCTCTGACAAGCTGCTCGGGTAAGGTATTTTTCTCTTTGTGGTCAAAACGCCTAGAGAGTTTTTTGCTAGACAACAAGTACTTTGACAGAGCAAAACAAAAAGGTTTCCTCCGTAACGTTGCAGGATGCCCCGAGCACATTGCTACTACAAAAGCTACCATCAGAAATGCAAAAGATCACTATCGCCAACTGGTCATAGCATGGATTGACCTACAAAACGCTTTTGGAAGCGTAAACCACAACTTGATCCAGTTCGCTCTCTGGTGGTACCACGTGCCCCCTATGTTTGCTCGCATAATCTTTTTATACTACGAACTCTTAGTAGCCACAATCGAAGGGAAAGATTGGTCATCAGAACCCTTTGTTTTTGCTGTTGGCGTTTTTCAAGGATGCTGCATTTCTCCTCTCCTTTTCAACATAGTTTTCAACCTACTCCTTGACCTCCTATCATCCTTGACCAAAAACAACGGTTATCATTTCAAGCATAAGACCTCAACAGATGAAGTCATCGTGCACGAAGCTGCTTATGCTGACGACCTCAAACTACACTGCCGATCCCCGAAACACTGTCAATCGTCCATCAACATGATTGACAAATTTCTGTCATGGTCCAGAACAATGGCCGCGAAACCGCCCAAATGCAAAAGCCTTGCTTTCAAATACTGGACTAAAGCCGACGACTATAAGGGTCTCAAACGATTATTGCCGATCTCGTTCCCACCCTTCGACCCCGCCCTTACTATTACTGGCAAACCGATTGACTTCATCGCTGGCAAGCCTTTCAAAGACCTCAGATGGATTGTCTACCATGACCTCAGCGAAAACGAACAACGTGCAGCAATCCAAAAGAAGTTCATTCTTTCTATGCAAGCCATCGATAGCTGCTCGATCAATGGCTTTATGAAACTTTGGCTATACAAGCACTACGCTGTCCAGTCACTTGCCTGGCCATTTCTCATTTATGACCTCTGCTTATCTTTCGCCAAAACCCTTGAGAAAATTGCGACCCGCTTCCTCAAAAAATGGGCCAATATCTACAAAAGAGCTCTGGTCTCTTGCCTTTACCGCCCACGCTCGAAATTCGGTCTACATCTCCAATCCATCGTCTCTTTTTACCAGCGACTTCAAATCAACCGTGCTCAAATGCTGAAGTACTGCCCAGATAAACACCTCTCGTCCATTTATGCGATGAACCTGACGAAACACGAAACATTTCGAACTATCTGGAAACCAGAGCCTGTGCTCGAAAAGCTTGAGGCACAAGTTGATTTTGAATTCAAACATCGAGGCCAATCCGATCATCTCGGACTTGGCCATGGTCGCTACCCAAAAGAACATTCCATCACAGACCGCAAAGACAGGGTTTTAGAATTAGCTGCTGAGACAATACTTTGAGACAACCACAGTGCATGACATGGACAAAGCCATGCAAGGGTGCTTCCTTCGTTTTGAAGACGCATGCCCCTTCGACCTCTCCTGGGCTCGCCTCATCGGAACCCGTAATCCCCGTTTAATCTCTTGGGTCATCAACGCAAGCACAAACTCGGTTATTACCCCCGACCTTAGACGTCTGTGGGGAATCATTCCCAACAACAAGTGTGCCCTCTGTTCTGGTCAAGCACATCTATGCCACATCCTCTCCGGTTGCCATGTTGCCCTCAAACAAGGCCGCTATACCTGGCGTCTGTGCTCTGCACTATTGAAGCTCCCCTTCAAAAACATATCGAGAGCCATAACAAACGCTCCCCAAAAGACCAAAATGAATCAAAGTCTATGTTTGTGAAAGAGGGCGAGCAGAAGCCTAAGAGACAGTCATTTCATCGACCATCCCTGCTTGACACTGCAAACGATTGGCAACTCCAAACCCAATACACCGGTTCTGAGCAAGCCTTTCCTGTCCACATTTGTGTCACTGACCTCCGCCCCGATATCGTTGTCTGGTCACTGTCTACCAAGATATGTATTCTGATCGAGCTAACGTGCCCGGTCGAGGAAAACATCCTTGACGCACGAGCCTACAAGACCAACCGATACAACAAGCTCAAATCTCAAATCGAGGACAACGGATGGACCTGCCACCTTCGACCAATCGAATGCGGGGCTCGCGGCATGGTATCGTTCTCTGTTCATCGATGTTTCCGCGCCTTGGGTTTTTCCCATCCCCAATCCAAATCCCTTTGCTTCAAGCTATCCTCCTGCGTAGCTCGTTGCTCTTTTGCGATTTATCGCTCCTGTGCAGTCAAAAATTGGACTAATCTTCCTCTAGTCCGTATTGGTGACTGCATTCCATCATAGCCGTCCAGTGTTGCATAGCCCGGGCTAGGTCCCTGCGGGGGTTTAGGCCTCATACAATGTCATCATTCAAATTTGTAGCTTGCGCAAGCTTACGGTGCTCAAAACACTTGGACTAACGGCTTCCTTTTCTTTCTCTTCTTCCTTATCTTCCCACTCTCCATTCCTAGATTGCCTTTTTCTTCAACGTCCTTCCTCCTCTTCTTTTTCCAAAACACAGTCTACCCGTGATTCCCATCCCGGACACATGCACAGTACACAAATTATTGTTTGATGTGAAACTGCGTTCCTTTGCAAGGACTACATTCCTTTGCGACATCTCATCCATATGTGACCCCGTCGCGGCGATAAAGCGCGGCAACCAAACCTTTCTCCTTTTTCTTCTTGGGCTGACAACCCTGGCTTAAACGAAGAGGCTTGCTTCCCCTAAGTTAAGCCGTAAGTTACAAAAACTACATGCGAAAACCTACCGACGCATCGCTATTCCCTCCGGAGTGGCCGCCGTCACCCTCCCAGTGCGTGCTCTGCACCGCCTGAACCCCCTGGAGAAGATTTTGCTCATGTTCACCCTTACGAAGACCTTTCGGGCCTCCTCGAAAAGAAGAGCCCAAAAGCGCACGTCCATCCGGACTACAAGTCGCAACCCTGCATTATCAACCTGGATTCCACCCACTGTGTTGACGCCGAGACATACTCCCATTTGGTCTATCGGACAAGAAGTGCCCCGAAAGAACCAACCGAAAGAAGAAAACGGCTGGTATTGCCATCAACACCAAGCGAATGGAAAGGCATTGAAGAAGAACTCCAATCCGCACTCCCTCTCATCCTCCCCTCCTCTCTCATCAAATGCCTGTCATGTGACGAAGCAGTAGCGAAATTTGAAAGATATCTCTACGACTTCATATCACAACGGGTAACAAAAACACAAGAACAAACTCATGAGCGAAAAAACCGCCACGTAATCCGGCTCCAAACAGAACTCACGCAGAACCGACAACAAAAACTGATCCAAAAGAGACATCTGCAAGATCTCAAAAGGGCAGGTTCAATTCCAGCTGCTGTTGCAAAAAGCCTGCAAAAAACTTGGCAAGTATTATTGAAGACCGGTAACCGCCTCCGCCGTCGTCTCAAGGAAGCAACTTTAAGCTCCGCTCAACGACAAGCAAATACACGCTTCCGAACTGACCCTCATAAGTTTGCCAAAAATCTGTTTCATCCCCCCTCAACCCAAACCACTTCCTCCCTATCCAAAGAAAACTGTGACTCCTACTTTCCCAACCTATACAAAGACGCTAATCGTGAACAAACCTACGTGCCCTTACCTGAAATGAATCGCCCGCCTCTACCAACTGTCCCCTTTGACCTCAAGCCACCGTCCTTCTTGGAAACCAAAAGATCTGTGTTTGCCAAGCGTAATGGTGCAGCCCCTGGCAGAGATGGTATTAGCTACCTTGTTTACAAGAGACTTCCCACCGCTTTACTTTTCTTACACAAACTCATTGTCAAGTGTTGGACAACGGATGTAGCTAATAGCTGGGCCCAAGCTGCTATCTCCCTCCTTCATAAGGACGGCGATCCACTTCAGGCCTCAAACTATCGTCCGATTGCTCTGACAAGCTGCTCGGGTAAGGTATTTTTCTCTTTGTGGTCAAAACGCCTAGAGAGTTTTTTGCTAGACAACAAGTACTTTGACAGAGCAAAACAAAAAGGTTTCCTCCGTAACGTTGCAGGATGCCCCGAGCACATTGCTACTACAAAAGCTACCATCAGAAATGCAAAAGATCACTATCGCCAACTGGTCATAGCATGGATTGACCTACAAAACGCTTTTGGAAGCGTAAACCACAACTTGATCCAGTTCGCTCTCTGGTGGTACCACGTGCCCCCTATGTTTGCTCGCATAATCTTTTTATACTACGAACTCTTAGTAGCCACAATCGAAGGGAAAGATTGGTCATCAGAACCCTTTGTTTTTGCTGTTGGCGTTTTTCAAGGATGCTGCATTTCTCCTCTCCTTTTCAACATAGTTTTCAACCTACTCCTTGACCTCCTATCATCCTTGACCAAAAACAACGGTTATCATTTCAAGCATAAGACCTCAACAGATGAAGTCATCGTGCACGAAGCTGCTTATGCTGACGACCTCAAACTACACTGCCGATCCCCGAAACACTGTCAATCGTCCATCAACATGATTGACAAATTTCTGTCATGGTCCAGAACAATGGCCGCGAAACCGCCCAAATGCAAAAGCCTTGCTTTCAAATACTGGACTAAAGCCGACGACTA
Organism: Paulinella micropora; assembly: GCA_019918135.1. Taxonomy (NCBI): domain Eukaryota; phylum Cercozoa; class Imbricatea; order Euglyphida; family Paulinellidae; genus Paulinella; species Paulinella micropora. The sequence continues at coordinate 149,085 of WBZZ01001732.1, forward strand.
TAAGGGTCTCAAACGATTATTGCCGATCTCGTTCCCACCCTTCGACCCCGCCCTTACTATTACTGGCAAACCGATTGACTTCATCGCTGACAAGCCTTTCAAAGACCTCAGATGGATTGTCTACCATGACCTCAGCGAAAACGAACAACGTGCAGCAATCCAAAAGAAGTTCATTCTTTCTATGCAAGCCATCGATAGCTGCTCGATCAATGGCTTTATGAAACTTTGGCTATACAAGCACTACGCTGTCCAGTCACTTGCCTGGCCATTTCTCATTTATGACCTCTGCTTATCTTTCGCCAAAACCCTTGAGAAAATTGCGACCCGCTTCCTCAAAAAATGGGCCAATATCTACAAAAGAGCTCTGGTCTCTTGCCTTTACCGCCCACGCTCGAAATTCGGTCTACATCTCCAATCCATCGTCTCTTTTTACCAGCGACTTCAAATCAACCGTGCTCAAATGCTGAAGTACTGCCCAGATAAACACCTCTCGTCCATTTATGCGATGAACCTGACGAAACACGAAACATTTCGAACTATCTGGAAACCAGAGCCTGTGCTCGAAAAGCTTGAGGCACAAGTTGATTTTGAATTCAAACATCGAGGCCAATCCGATCATCTCGGACTTGGCCATGGTCGCTACCCAAAAGAACATTCCATCACAGACCGCAAAGACAGGGTTTTAGAATTAGCTGCTGAGACAATACTTTGAGACAACCACAGTGCATGACATGGACAAAGCCATGCAAGGGTGCTTCCTTCGTTTTGAAGACGCATGCCCCTTCGACTACTCCTGGGCTCGCCTCATCGGAACCCGTAATCCCCGTTTAATCTCTTGGGTCATCAACGCAAGCACAAACTCGGTTATTACCCCCGACCTTAGACGTCTGTGGGGAATCATTCCCAACAACAAGTG
>WBZZ01001732.1:160000-175000 GCA_019918135.1 Paulinella micropora
GAGAAACACGCGAAGAGGCAGAAGAGAGAATTACGAAGACAGTCGAAGAAAGCAAACTCCATAAGAGTGAAAGCAGTACGTACAGAAGAAGAAGTATTATGAAAGAATGCATGGCACTGCCTTGCAACTTGTGCTGTCTGTTGCCTTTTCACACACCCTTGTTGTGCAATACCTAAGAACTAAGACTGCCAACGGCCCGATAGAGACGATAGAGTTAGTGAGGGCCAAGTTTGGTTCTGTGGGAGGTGTGAACAAACATCTCAACGCAGAGAAGTTTGAGCACATTTACCCAAAACCAGGGACTAACGTGGACACCTGGTTAAGCTACTACCTTGCCTTCAAAAGTGAGGTAGAGAGCTTACAGACCCATCCCTTTGAAGAAGAAGAGTTAAATCGTAAACTGCTACAAAGGCTGCAAGCTGGCTAAACACCCTGCTTTTGGTAGCGATTACGAAGCTAACTATTTCAATTTTCCATCTAACCTAAGACCTAAGCATGAAGATTTAGTTGAGAGTGCGAGGGACAAGTGGGCGATATGGAAGACAGGGAAGGGGCGTAGGGAGGAGAGCAGAGAGGACGACGAGAACACTGGAGACCTAGGAAGCAGAAAGGACAGGAAACAAACCTCCTGATGGATGCAGGATGACGAGAAAGGGGGTGGGGGTAAGACTGCAAGCTGGTAAGTTGAAAAAGAAGAAAGAATGGTGGCTAAAAGTCACCTTCTATGCGTGTGAAAAGGTGGGGCATACAAAGAGGTATTGCCCGAAACTCAAGAAGAAGCCCCATAAGCAGGAAGAAGAAGAAAAAGACCCCAAAGGCAAAAACAAGAAGGGCCAGAACAAACGCAAAGGGAAGAAAGACAAGCTCTTTTAAGGGACCCAACTTCAGTCGTCAGCTACCACGGGCAACCCCCCACACAACAGTTCCCTCAGAGTCTGAGGAGAACAAAACCCCCCTGCCCAAACCAAATAAACCCCCTCTGCTTGTGAACAGCTATATTCAATCCCAACCTAGGTTTACTACCTGGGGAAGAATAACAAAAATCAACCCTACAACATTTCTCGAGAAAAGGAACAAAAGGGCATAAACGCATCACACGCAAAGCGGTTGATTTTTGGTTGTTACTAATATTGTGGCTACCATGCCAGAAAACAGGACGCTGAGTTTCCTTGGATTGACCTATCAGTCGACCCCACAATTAGCCCCTCCAAGTCCCCTCATTATCCGGATGAGCTAGGTTTGTTGGCAATGCAGAAGAGATAGGAGAGAACGACATTGCCCGCGCATGCCACCTCACAACTGCAATAAGAAAGCAGAGACTGCAGAGAGAGAGGGAAAGTGAGGCGAAGAGAAGAGTAGTAGGGCAGAAGTGAGGGGGAGTGGCAAGAGAGACAGTGCACCACAACCACAACCCACGCCTACTTTATCTGTTCACTACCGCACAACGTCACAAGACATGCACCTCACCTCAACCCCAAACTCCGATACACTGAATGAGTGTGGGAGACCATCTGGCCTACCCAGTGCTGTTGCAGGAGGCAAGGAGGGCAAAGAGAAGGCAACGGCAGCGGCAAAGGTAACAACGCCACCACAACCAGGTCCCACACTCCAAGCATCAGAACAGATACCTCCCATCATCACCTTCAAAGACATTGCACAGATCGCACAACAACTTACAGCATGCATCAGAGGGAGTAATGGGAGGGTAATGAGAGTAAGTGAGGGTGAACTTGTGGAAGATGAGTTTTTGTCTGACGTGGTGAGAGCCGTAGAGGGGGTGTACATATCTTACGCATCCCGCACCATCATCACATCACCTGCGGGGCCACGAACATCAACTTCCACATCACAACCCCCACCCCCACTAAGCCAATCACCACTAATTACACATTAGTATTAGATGGAGAGGAAGGGAGAAATAGGAAGAACACGATAGTGCAGGATAGCGGGTCCTCTAGGGACATAGCTTGCAATCCGGAAATGCTTCACGACGTTAAGTCTGTGGCTCCCATAAGCCTGATTATAATTACCGGAAACGGCGAGTGCCAGATAGACAGACAGGGCATCGCCAGGGTCACTCGCATCGATAGACACGGTAAGCCAGTAACAGTGTCGAGACCCATGTTGCTCGACACCAGGATACCTGTCAACATTGCGTCGACCGGCCGGATGGACCATGTCCACCACAGGGCAATCCTCCACCAAAACGGACAGATAGTCATTCTAAAAGACCCCATGCACGTTGACGAGAGTAGTGTGTTAGTCAGGGGGAGACTTATAAAATTATGTCCACTCTCTTATACAGCTGCAGGTGGGACGACGAGTTTGACAGTCCTCTGGACGTCAATACACGTTATGAACCGGTGGCGAGAGGGAAGAGAGAAAAGAGGGGGTAGGAGGGGATGGAAGCCCCAAAAAGGAGAGAGGAGAGATTAGACAGAAAGAAGGCAAAACGGGGGTAGGCTATATTTCTCCTATCCCCGCAAGCCTGGTAAGATTGAGAAGGTAGATAAAGAGTTGTTTCACTATTGCTGTGGACACTATAACATAAAGAAGATGAAAGCTTCAGCAAATGCATTAGGCATTAAGTTAGTGGAGATGAGAGCAAGGTAGCTTTCTGCGTGTCTTAACTTGCATGATAGGCAAGGCAAAGGTGTTAGCTAGATTTAAAGTTAATAGGATAGAAGGGGCAGAATCTGGTAAGCCTGGGATAGGTTTGCACATGGACACAGAAGGACCATGGGCTACCCGTTCTCTACACGGGAAGTACTATAAATTTTGCGTTACAGATGATTACTCACTTTTTATTAAGGACTATTATTTAGCCCATAAGAATGAGTGGGTAGATTGTTTCAAGCAAGCGATAGCGTTCTATGAGAGACAGACAGGAAATAGGGTGAGAGAGGTGAGATGTGATCAGGAGTTCGATGTAGCAACAGAAGTGATAGAGTGGTGGAAGCCTATCCAGTTCATTTGGAAGGCATCAGCCACTGGGGATAAAGATGGCAACCCCATAGCTGAAAAGGCCAACGATATAACTGCCGGGGCCGCAAGGGCAATGAGGCATCATGCACAGCTGCCTCTAACATTTTGGGCCGAAATGGAGCACGCCGCCACTACGATACACAACATTTTAACGGCCACTAGTGGGCCGCGTAAGGGTTTGTCACCATACGAGCAGTTAGTCGGCCGGAAGCCATAGTTACACAGCTGAGAGAAATACGGAGAGGGGCGGGAGGGAGTTAAGCGTCGAGGGGTAGTGAAACACCCCTGAAACCCATCAGAGAGATTGCAAGTGCGTAGACAGAGGAAACCTTCTCATTTTGTTGACTTTGAGGGCAAATTAGAGAAGATGTTAGACTCTGAAAAAAAAAAAAAAAAAAAAAAAAAACGCCATTATCCCACAAGAGTCAGTATTGCCTGTCGGAGAGAGAGAGAATGTCATGTTGTCTTATGAATGTTGTATGAATGAACAAAATGAACTTTTGTTGCATCTGAACGTTCGTGTCCAGAAAGATGTAGCTAAGCAGGGCATGTCCGCTAAGGATGTGTGTAAGGGCATGCGTAAGGAATTGGAGTCCCTTACGGATTTCAAGATTTACACATGGGTGTCCCCAAAGACGGCCCTTGAGACCGGAGTTAGCAAGGTAGTTAGGCTGACATGGGTACATAAAGTCAAACTAGATGAGAAAGGACGTAAGTTCGTTAAGTCTAGATTAGCGCTTAGAGGTGATATGTTAGAGACAGGTGTTAGTTACAACCCCGACCAACTATTTGTGTGCGCCGCCCATCGCTCACTGCTAATGCTTGCAAAGCTTGCTGCTTGGCATGGCCATAAGCTGTATGGTGTTGATTTAAAAAATGCCTACCTAAGTGCGCGAATGCATGACCCTGTGTTTGCCTATAAGCTATGTTCCTGATGGGTTAGACAGAGAGGGGCATGAGGGGATGATTTTGCGTATTGATGATGCTTTATATGGCGCGCCGCAAGCAGGCCGTAGATGATATGAGATCTTAGCCCCAAAGTTAGAGGAGCTAGGCTTTAGGCTGTTAGACTCAGACCTTTGTATGTTTGTTGAGAAGGACAAGCCCATAAGAGGAGCCGCAGTGGGGATTTTCCATGTAGATGACTTAGTCTTTATGGCGCCTAGCAAGAAGGCGTATGACGATTTTGCAAGTGCTTTGTAAAAGCATTTCCCACTAAAACGGCTAGGAGTTGCAAGGGAGTTCAAAGGGATTGAAATAGTACAGGAAAGGGGACGAATCGTCCTTCATCAACGAAAGTACCAGTTACAGGTGTTAAGGGAGTTTGGATATAATAAGTCCCGCCCCGTAAGCACCCCTGCACTAGATCAGTTGCCTTTAGCTATGTCCGATTATGCGGCGTTGCGCAAGTTCGCTATAGCTAGCATAGTTGGTAGTCTCCTTTATTTATCTAAGATGACTAGGCCGGATATAAAACAGGCGCTCAATGCAGCTAGTGCTATGCAGACCTTAGATAAGGTAGTCACTTATGCCATGTTAGGAAGGATATTGCGGTATTTGATCGGCTCATTTCGCGGGTTAGCATTTCACGGGCCTAAGTCCTCGGGGGGGGTCAATCCTATCCAAAAGTCACGTCATGGCCTGATGCAGCCCATAAGGTTTGCAATAAAACCGGAAAGTCACGTACGGGATACGTAATTCTATTGGGGGGGGGGGGGGGGGGGACCCTATAGGTTGGCTTTCTAAGAGACAGAGTAGGGATAGCCCTTAGCTCGAATGATGCTGAAATATTTGCAGCAGCAGAATGTATTAGAGAGGGTCTAGCTATAGGTCATGTTAGACAGGAACTCGGAATTCCGCAAAAAGGTCCGGTTGAATTATAAAAGGATAATACCCAAACAATTCTCGCAGGCGAACGAGGATTATCAGGACCACGCACCAAACATTTGCCTCTCGAACTACATTTCATACATCATTGAATTTCACAGAGAGATGGTGAGATAAAGTTTATTAAAGTCAGCACTAAAAAGCAAATCGGTGATTTACTTACTAAGCCGTTGCCCCGTGATCAGTTCATATATTTGCTGAACAAATTCACGGTCATCATTTCGGAATCCCCGGAATGACTATGGGTGTTTCATCGATGTTTTGTGTTTTGTTTTTCTTTGTGTTCTCTTTTGTGCGAGTGTGTCATCTCTTATAGGTGTTGATCTGGACGCATTGGATGATCGGATCGTCGGATCGAGGCTGATGGCGGAGGGGGGATCCGGGCTCTGCCGGGCGCGGGTGGCCGTGCCACCCCAACCAGACTTTTCCGGCGGCCGGGGGCGGCGGACACGGCAAAATTTTCCTACTACACAACTTCGAACTATGCTTCATCTTTCTTTTCACTTGTTTCTCACAGCTCTACCACATTTATATATATATTTTTCTGGACTTTTTGATACACCTTACGGGAACTTCCGCGCTTGATTTTTTTTTTACGATGTTAGACTAGACTGAATATAGTGATGTAGTTATGACAAATGTCTAAGGGGGAGCCGCGGTTATTCCTATTTCATTTCCGACATTACCCGGAGTCTCAGTTACCGTTACTTAGGTAGTTGAAGTTGATTTGTCATAAGGACGAATCATAGTAGTACAAATTCCACTTAATTATTTAGCCTGACGGTGATCATAGTACAGCGGACACTATAGTTTGCCAAAGGCTCTAGTGGCAGCATTAACTTAACTTGAATACAATATTTGAATACAATGTACAGTAGCTAGTAAGGCAGAAGGGCAGGCTGTCAATCAGTCTTACTGAGTAGAAATTTCTAGATAAGTAGTCAGTAACTGGGATACAGTCATTATATTTACTTCTACCTTAGTTTAGTTACATTCTGAGTGGCTTGTCTTAGTTTTGTGACGTGAACGGTCGTTCTGTAGTTGTCAGAAATCTCTTTACTAAACTGCCTTCCCTTAATTTGGTAGCTGTGCCGCCCGAGACAGGACAGGTGGACTCTGAACTTTCAAGGAGCATGATAATATTAATATGGTCGGTAGAGGCCTCTGTAAATGAGCATCGCGGCTGAGTCGCTCAAAGTGTACATCTTTTTTGATTTCGGTAGTTTGGACTGGCGGGACTCTCCGCAATTATCATCATTATTCATTGAAGTTGTTAAATTCTTCGTTCCGACTCCCGAGGCTGTGAAGTCTACGACCGTCCGGTCACCAGGGTAAGCCTGAGGGGGACGCACTGACCAGTTGCAGATTCACGACGGGAAGCATTGCGGCAAAGTTCGTGCGGAGGCCTTTAAGGAGCGGTACGGCGACGATCGTCACCGCCGGGGCCTCAGGTTCAAGAGTATTACTTGAATATTTGCGGCATTTCTGAGTTCAATTGTTACCGGAAAATGAGGAACGGAATATCACGGAAATTACGGTCCTACACTTCCCCCGAACTCAGTAACTCTGCCCCGCTAGGGCGGAATCGATTACGTCTCATGTAGAGCACTTGCAGAATAGCTCGTTGTATACCCAGTAACGTTACAAGAGAGAATTCCATATCTTTCTTCGTACCACATCACTACTCCAATAAATGGTGTGACTCCATTCACTAATTATAATTGGTGGGAAGAAAAAATTGTATTAATTAATCCGTATAAGAACAACGTTTCACATCAACCACTCTCAAAACGCACCTCCGTATGCGAAGTTGAAATATGCGTCAAAACTTCAATCAAAACGTCAAAAAGAAATCCATATTTACTCATTAGTTGAGTCACCGCCTTCACGCAAGTAATCTGATAACCTGACTGTGAATTGATCGACTAGTTTCAAATACTGCGGAGCCGAGAGCGCTTTTGTAAAAACATCAGCTAGATTTTCAGCAGTCCCAATTTTACGACTCGTAATCCTCCCAGTCCGCTCGAGTTCGACAATGTAATGATGTCTTAAACGATAAATGCCTCGACCTTTGACTATCAAACCCGTTGGTCGTAGTCAGAATTGATCCCTGATTATCTCCATATACTGTTGACGGCTGTGGGATAGGTATCCCTAATTCGTTGCAAAAATTCTGAATCGCCACTGTGTTCCTCGCCGCCGCCGACATCGCGATGGTCTCAGACTCCTGAGTTGATAGTGCAACTGTAGACTGCCTTCGTGACGACCAGAACACGGGACCGGTAATGTACTGTAACTCCCCCGACCGAGATCGTCTCGTGAATTTAAATTTTCCTAAATCCGCATCTGCGTACGTCTGCAAAGCAATCGTCCGCCAATCCACATTAGACGGGAAGAATATGCCTCGCTGATCCCTCAGAGACCGATAAATTGTGCTCATCATTCCGTATGCGGCATCCGGCTCGCGGTGCATGTAAATGCATAACCTATTGACCGCGTAAGCAAGTTGAGGCTGTGTCTGCGACATAGGCCAAATCAACTCCCCTGCAAGCTTCCTAAGCGGCCATTGCCTCAACGTCGATGCAGCATCAGCCGGCTGAGGTTCCTGGTCCGTGCATGGCGTCGTTGCAGGCTTTGCATTCGTGAACCCACGATCCTGCAGCAAACCGTCTATATATGCATTCTGATGCAACAGCAAACCATTCTCGTACCTTTCGAACTGCATTCCGCAGAAAACTTCCACATCTCCCATATCCGTAAGCCTAAACTTCTCTTCCTGTAATCGTCGTACTAGATTGCCATGCTGTTCCTCCCTTAAGCAAAAAACAAGCATATCATCCGTTCTCAGTATAACTATCCATGGCATCGACCTCACGTCATCAGCGAACGATGGTGGGAAGCTTTGTGTCGAGTCCCTGACAAAGAACACACAAGCATCCATCGTAGATTGATGATACCCTATCTTGCGAAGCAAACGAGAAATGTGGTTATACCATCTTCGTCCTGCTTGCGGCGAACCGTACAAAGCTTTTCTGACTTTCCATATTCCATTCGGTTTCTCTACACTCCTAAAGTCGTCTGGTGGGATTGCATAACAAATCTCACCCATGCCTGCATGTGAATAAGCCTGACTGAAAGCAATGTCCTTAATGTAAGCATCCATAGCGACAAGCAATGAACAAAGAGTTAAAAGGAAGATGTGCCGTGCGACAGGTGACGATGTCTCGTAGAAAGGGTATCATTTGATTTCCGAATATAACCAATCTTGACTTATACTTTGAGACACCTGAAGCCTCATCAACCTTAATCGCGTCTACAAAGCCTGTCCTTATGGGCTTAATTTTCTCCCTGTCTGCCTCAGCCCACGTCGACCATTCCAAAGAGCCTGCATCATACAAACCCTGTATCTCAGTCTTTCTTGCCTTAGCTACCTCAGGCATTTGTCTCAGAATCTTTTCCGGTTTTCTCAACACACGCGTAAATAAACAAACATCCATATATCTTATGCCTAGTATCAACCATCTCCTCGACTGACATGGGCTCGTGCGTGTCTGTCTCTTCTGTTGTTGCCATGTGGTATGAGTGGGAGTACCTGCTGGGGTCTGTTTCCTAACTCTACGACCACTCACTATGTTCGACGCCGAAATATTTCCTTCAATATCCTTTGGTGCCTTCCCTTTGCTCTCGTGAATCACTGGCAAACCTGGCCTTGGGAATCTGATGGCTCTGCCCTGTCTTCTAACAGGTATTCTGCTTGTGATTTGTGGTCTTGGACGAATCGGTGTCCGTTCAATCTCATGTGCTATCTGGAGACCTGGCATAGGTGCAGGTTGTCGCACGCCGTCAAAATCGTTTGATGAATTATGTTCAAGTATTACTATGGATGAGTCCCCATCGTTTTCGTTTTTCATCGCTTCTGTCGAACCGTCGTCACTTGCCAAATTTTCCGTCTCAACCGGTAAATTTGTTGCATTTTCCCAACCAAGGGTTCCAACATCATCCTGGACAACTGCTTGCTGTTCGTCATCTCTCCCCCATGGGTATTCCTCTACTTCTGCAGTATACCCCCTCACCAATGCATTGAAACGTACATTGCGCTGTTCCACTATTTTGTTCTCATGCTTCAAATAAACCCTGTATAAACGTCTGAACAAATTGTACCCAACCAACACTCCTGGTGTTGCTATTGACAGTCCCTTCCTGGGGTTCCGTGCCCTCACCCATGCAAGGCAACCTATGGGCTGTAGAAAGCCAGTGGGTGGCCTTCTATTCAGAGTAATCTCATAAGGAGATTTCCCTTTGTACCGGCCTTTCGTCATAGGTGTTAATATCATCCTAATTGCCCATTCTGCTTGTTCCATCTCTTGCCAAAAGGAAGGATGTAAGTGTGCATCTATTCTCATAGTTGTAGAACGTGTGCCTGCAGTTCTGTGCTCTCTCTGCTATGAGGTTAGACCTAGGTTCATCTCTGGGCGTTGGTTTTAGTATAATCCCATTAACACCGCAAAATTCAGCCATGTTGTTGGTTGCGAACTCACCATCGCATCGTATTTGTTTGATAGTTCTGCCTGTCTGAGTGGCGAAAAATGCGACTACTTTTGCTATGAACTGTAAGTAAACGCTCTCCTCTCTTGTCGGCGAGAAATTATTGAAACCAAATTGTCCCATCCCGTCCTTTATCACAAGTTTATATCTATTCCCACTCAAGGACTTTACAGGCCAAGGCCCCCTAAAGTCCATGCTCAAACTCTCACCTATCTCAAAGTCGGAATCTATTTTAAGGTTGTCTTTGTAGACAGGTAGGCGAGTAATCTTTGTATGTTGGCATTCGGCACAAGCATGTAGCAACTTCTCTCTCCAGCCTTTTCTCGCGATTGTCCTGTCATTTTTGAGTGCCCATTGCTCCATGGCCTTAACACCCGCGTGGCCTAACATCCTGTGTAATTCTAAAGTCGCAATCGGTTTTCTAGTCGTTTGGGGTCTTAGGGAGAAATTTGCCATCGCCTGTGCATTTGAATCCGCATGAGGATCAAACCGCACGTTGGGATCTAACATTGTGTCCCGCTTGTGTCCAACCTATACAACCTGTTCGGCATCATACGCCCTCTGCAAACTATCTTGTCCTCTGGTATATGTAGAGGTTCTCGCAGTATAAAAGCTTGATTGTTTTGCATAACTGGAGCAAAGCCATGTCCATGGTCCATAACTCCTGGCGATAGTAAGGAGTACGGTGTCTTGTTGGACACCAGTGCATCATCTACTGTTATAACCCCTGTTTCTGTCCCCCTGTTACTATGGGTATTGTTGCCTTTGCTCTCAACGACACCCTCATTGTGTGTTCAGTTATTCCGGCCAGATTAACCGGCTCCCCCACATATACATCTCTCATAGGCATAGATGTGTGAACCAACGTCCTATTGGAACCTGAGTTTATTATCGTCGGCAATATTTGTGTTGGTGTCACGTGCTATCGCCGCCTGCTCTCTGTCTCTCTCGTCTTTCACACCTACCTGGTTGTCTACCAATGTAGCTATGAAGCTCGTATGTACCCTTGACTCCTGGAAATCAGATGGCCTCACAGCGGCTGAAGCCTGCACCAATACGGGCTCGCTCGTCACTCTATAAGTAGGAAACCCAGAAAGCTTTTTGTAGATGGTTGCGAGAGTGTCGGTGTTATACCTAGATGGTAGTTGGTAACGCGCCCCCTCCGGATCATCCCGCACAATCTCATACCTAATCATTCTATGATAAGCAAAAAGTGCGTAATCAAATCGTACCGAACCTATACCACACGGTGGTAAAAATTCCATCTGTACCAAATCCGTCAACCGACGTAACTCTAGGCTCTGCGCATATTTGCAGAAATCCTTATCTTTGGCCGTACCATTATCCGCCGGTGCGCTTGCATCTAAATTATCTACGACTGCCCTCTTGTACTGAGAGAATGCACAAGTACCGTTGATTTCCATGTGAGCGCACCTTTTCAGTTTGGGCAGCTCTTCCACTTTGTTTTTCTTTGCTGGCGGTTGAAGAACCGGTGCTTCCTTTGTGCTTTCCTTGTTTCTGACGTCCGGCACCTGATATGGCGTGACCTCGTAATTCTTGTTCAAAGCAAGAGGATTAAGGACCTTAATGGGTTCAGGATGCAGCTTGTATAGCTCCTCTACCGCAATTTTGCCATACTCGGGTTTCTCGTTCATCATGGCCTCCACCGACAGACCGGCCCATGCGTCGTCTATCTCTTCAAACTTTCCTAGCGTCGGCTTCGCCACGAACGCAGCAGGCTTGTTGACAACCACCCTCGCCTTGCGGGGGTCCTTCGAATAATTAGTTTTCATGTTATTTTAGTACCTGGGTTGGGGGTTTTGTTTCCCCCGCGAAGTCGATCCTTGCTGCTTACGGTTTGGTGTATTGTAGTTCTTTTTCCGTGGGCCACGGGTCTTACATTCGCTTCCAGTGTGAGTCGGTTTATTATCACAGTCGTGCCTAAGGCATCACACACGGCAATCCTTTATCACGTGATTATCTTTCTTACAATTAAAACACGTCTTTTTGTCGCCAGCCAAGAAAACAGAAACGGTTTGAGAGGGAGGTGTGTTACCCGCCCTTCTCACCAGTCGACTTGCATCCGCCGCCTGCGCCATTTCCTGTATTCGAGCACACAATTCATCGTAATTAGGCTTGTCGGCGTCTGCTCTGGACCAATATAGTGGTCCCCCTACGTCTCCTAACATTACATGTTTGGCTTCTCTAATCCACTGCAGCGTGGCCACATACTTAATTGATCCGGGAATGCTAAGTTACGCTGAGCTAGCTTCTCATACCGGTGCGCCTGACGCTCTATCCAATCCTCTATCTTCGTTTTCTCTGTGATTTGTCTGTGAACATCTCCTGTAACAAATTATGATTGGAAATGGGCCCTAACAACGCAAACTTCTCACTCAATCTTGCACACATCTCTCTTGGATGGTTACCTGCCCTTCTTATAGTCAACATCGCTGGGTGCCCCTGCAAAGCATTTGCCAGGTATGACCGCAGCTTTACAATGCAAGACAGTCTCACCTTTTCCGGGAGACACTGCTCCAAATCCTGAAACGTGTAGTTCGCGCCCAGGTCGTCTATTGCTTCCTTCTGTTCCTCAAGAGGACGGCTGGGTCTCCCAGTGCCTTTCCCTCAGTAGCCTTCTTGAGCTCCGCCGCCGTCGGCGTGATGTAGGTCTTCAGCTCGGCGAGTGGTATCGGTCCGTTGTCGTCTGCAATAAAAATCAAAAATTTAGTGTCCACTCCTTCAATGAACTGCAAGAACGACCATCTCCACTCCTCAAACGCAGAGGCTTTACCTGACAAACGCGGGCATTGCAGCGCCACTTGCGTCCGCTCATAACCCAAGGGACCAGAGTAATCCATCCTTATTAATCTATATAAATATGGCTATTATTCAGTTAACTTTGCAGTTTCAATAAACATACTTTAATGACAATAATAACTAATGGTAAATATTAAATGTCGTGACAGACACGTGATGTCGTGTTCTAGAATTTATAGAATCCCAATATATGACTGATAAAGTGACCATGGTATGACTGTAATAGAGTGTATCATGGTCACTGTTCTAGATAAAAGATAGATCGGTGCGGTTGTATGTATGTGTCTGCAAATTGGCAATATTATTGTGGGTAAAGGAAATATTTACGATTATATTCGGCATCAATCCGGATTATTAAAATTGGTAATGAACTAGCTAAAATGGTAATAATGCGGCATTTCTGAATTAAATTGTTACCGGAAAATGAGGAACGGAATATCACGGGAATTACGGCCTACAGTAACTGACGCTCAATAATATGGTCCGGTGCACAATGGTAAAAACGTAACGTGCACAATTGACATGGATTACCCATTCAAGTGACTGTTACTCCTAATTATGACTTAGCAAAATGTTACCGCACATAGAAATCAATCATAATTACGACTCAAATAGTAACTCGATGTTGCCTGTCCAACGTTACAGTCGTGCGGACTTTATTTCAGTTTCGTTCTTACCTTTGAGTTTGTCAGTTCTATCTACTTGCCGCGCCGGGAATTAAAATCTCGATTGGCATCGTGGCTTCTAACGAAATCACTCAGCAAACCGGAATGTAAAGGTATTATGTCCGCCGTGAGTGACAGGGTAAATTTACCTAATCAACGCCTCCTCAGTTATGTCACGAGTCATTATTGCTCAATTTATGCGTTAGCAGTAGTCGTTCAAGTTACTGTTAGTAGTATTATTAGTTATCATTGAATACAGTCAATTAGAGTATATTTTCTGATACTGGTGTCACTAGCTTTTTACTGGCCATTACTATTTTTACTACCCATATCAGGATGTTTCGTGGGTCAATTTCTAGAGATATATTTTTTGTGCCGCCGACGGTGACGTCGGCAGCCAAGTTAGACTGGCGGGAATTGCCACGGTCACGAGTCACAAGTTCAGCCACTATTGTTAAATTCTTCGAGTTGGGAAGTCGCAAGCAGGTTCGAGGGGGACGCACTGAGTGCCGGTTAAGACGGAGCAAGCACGTAGGTTTTTGTCCATGGACCTCGGCCTAACACAACTTGACTTCGGTGGGGTGCTCGGAACATCACTTTTTACACAGTCTTCACGCCGCCACGGCCGTGAACTGCACGCACCACTTTTTACTCAGTCCCGCATCAAGTTCCACTGAAGGATTTTCAATCATCTATTAATATTATTATTAATAATATTAATATCATAGTATATAGAATAACTTCAAGTTGTTGAAGAACGCTTGCTTCCAAATTTATAGGAAAACATACTTTAATGTTTTGAATCTCTTTTCAAAGTGATTTTTCCTGATACTTACGCTTCCCACTCGTGACGATCGTCTCGACGTATTAAATTGATATAATTAAGTGAGTGACGGTTATAATTATGTCATTATGATAATTATTAACAACTTTCACTGAATCAGATATTAATATGTTAATAATATATAAAACCCACACTTAAATTTAGTTTAGCCAAAACTAAGCTCCTTTTTCCACTGAACAACACTGTTAGTCAGCTGTTGAAATATTAATATTATTAATATGAAAGTGTTGCCTCAGCTGGATAGTCCGCCTGACTGTCGGATCTCTTTCGTTTCTGCTGCTGCTGCTGCTGTTGTTGTTGTTGTTGTTGTTGTTGTTGTTGTTGCTTAATAGTTCTTTTGCAGCCGCCGCTCGCTAAGCTGATGATATTTAAATCATAGACTAAGTATCATGGCAACCCTGTATTGAGACCCCTTGAACGTTATTTTCCTTTCCCTTCATTTCTTTCCTTTCTTTACTTTCTTGTCTCTTTTTTTGCTTCGTTCTGCCTTTCTTTTCCTCAAGGAAGAAAAAGAAGAAGAAAAAGAAGAAGAAGAAGAGGAAGAAGAAGAGGAAGAGGAAGAGGAAAGAAGAAGAAGAAGAAGAAGAAGAAGAAGAAGAAGAAGAAGAAGACGAAGACGAAGACGAAGACGAAGAAGAAGACGAAGAAGACGAAGAAGAAGACGAAGAAGAAGACGAAGAAGAAGAAGAAGAAGAAGAAGAAGAAGAAGAAGAAGAAGAAGAAGAAGAAGAAGAAGAAGAAGAAGAAGATCTAGAAGACAATAACAATCGCGAAGAAGAAGAAGAAGAAGAAGAAGTAGAAGATCTAGAAGACAAGAACAATCGCGAAGAAGAAGAAGAAGAAGAAGAAGAAGGATAAGAAGAAGAAGAAGAAGAAGAAGAAGAAGAAGAAGGAGAAGAAGAAGAAGAAGAAGAAGAAGAAGAGGAGGAGGAGGAGGAGGAGGAGGGAGAGAGAAGAGAAAGAGTCGCTGCAATCGCAACTGAGCAGTCAGGCCCACTGTAGTAAGCTATGCAGATGCATATCTCGGAAGTGAACTGCTGCAAGGCTTCACAGATTTCCGGCATGACACTTCGAGCATGCTCATGGAGCCTTGTCCATTCCTTGTTTCTGCGCAGTAACGTTTCGATCGCCTGTTTCCCTTCATTACCTATTGCGTTGTCGTACAGGTTCAGTCTAGTCAACGTGCAATTGACCTGCACACATGAAACACACATGCGATGTCATGCAACCGGGCCCCGGAAGCATTGGTAAAGC
>WBZZ01001732.1:177500-180000 GCA_019918135.1 Paulinella micropora
ATGTGCATGTGCATGTGCATGTGTATGTGTATGTGTATGTGTATGTTGTATGTGTATATGTATATGTATGTGTATGTGTATGTATATGTGCATGTGTATGTGTATGTGTATGTGTATGTGTATGTGCATGTGTATGTGTATGTGTATGTGTATGTGTATGTGTATGTGTATACTTATGTGCATGTATAAGTGTATGTGTATGTGTATGTGTATGTGCATATGTATGTATATGTGTACGTGTATGTGTATGTGTATATGTATGTGTAGTGTTTGTGTATGTGTATGTGTATGTGTATGTTATATGTATGTGTAATAACATGTGTATGTGTATGTGCATGTGTATGTGTATGTGTATGTGTATGTGTATGTGTATGTGTATGTGTATGTGTATGTGTATGTGTATGTGTATGTGGATGCTTATGTGTATGTGTATGTGTATGTGTCTGTGTCTGTGTATGTGTATGTGTATGTGTATGTGTATGTGTATGTGTATGTGTATGTGTATGAGTATGTGCATGTGTATGTGTATGTTTATATATGTGTGTACGTGCATGTGTATATATATGTGTATGTGTATGTGTACGTGTATATGCATGTGTATGCGCATGTGCTGGTGCATGTGTATAAATGTGTGTATGTGTATGTGTATGTGTATATGTATATGTATGTGTATGTGTTTGTGTACATGTATGTGTATGTGTATGTGTATGTGTATATGTATATTTATGTGTATGTGTATGTATATGTGTTGCTGTATGTGTATGTGTATGTGTTTATGTATGTTTATGTACATATGTATGTATCTATGTTTGTGTATGTGTATGTGTACGTGTATGTGTATGTGTATGTTTATGTTGTATGTGTATGTGTATGTATATATGTATGTGTATGAGTATGTGTATGTGTATGTGTATGTTTGTGTATGTGTATGTGTATGTGTATGTATGTGTATGTGTATGTGTGTGTGTGTGTATGCATGCACATGTGCATGGGTGCATGTGTATGTGTATGTGTGTATGTGTATGTGGATATGTATGTATATGTGTATGTGTATGTGTATGTGTATGTGTATGTGTATGTGTATGTGAATTTGCATGTGCATGTGCATGAGCATGTGTATGTGTATGTGTACGTGTATGTGTATGTGTATGTGTATGTGTATGTGTATGAGTATGCGTATGTGAATATGTATGTGCATTTTGCATGTGTATGTGCATGTGCATTTATATGTGTATGTGTATGTGTATGTGTATGTATGTGTATGTGTATGTGTATGTGTTTGTGTATGTGATATGTGTATGTGTATGTGTATATGTATGTTCATGTATATGTGTATGTGTATGTGTATGTGTGTATGTGTATGTATATGTATATGTGTATTATGTGTATGTGTATGTGTATGTGTATGTGTATGTGCATATGTATGTGCATATGTATATATATGTGTATGTGTATGTGTATGTGTATGTGTATATGTATGTATATGTGTATGTGCATGTGCATGCGCATGTGTATGAGTGTGTGTGTGTGTGTGTGTATGTGTATGTGTACGTATATGTGTATGTGTATGTGTTTGTGTATGTGTATGTGTATGTGTATGTGTATGAGTATGCGTACTTGTATGTGTATGTGCATGTGTATGTGTATGTGTATGTGTATGTGTACGTGTACGTGTATGTGTATATGTATGTGTACATATGTATGTGTATATGCATGTGTATGTGTATGTGTATGTGTATGTGTATGTTTATGTTTGTGTATGTTTATGTGTATGTGTATGTGTATGTGTATGTGTATGTATATATGTATGTGTATGTGTATGTGTATGTGTATGTGTATGTGTATGTATATATGTATGTGTATGTGTTTGTGTATGTGTATGTGTATGTGTGCATGTGTATGAGTATGCGTATTTGTATGTCTATGTGTATGTGCATGTGTATGTGTATGTGTATATGTGTATATGTTTGTGTATGTTTATGTTTGTTTATGTGTATGTGTATGTGTATGTGTGTGTGTGTGCATGCATGTGCATGTTCAGGTGCATGTGTATGTGTATGTATATGTATATGTGTATGTGTATGTGTATGTGTATGTATGCACATACACATGCATATACACATACACATACACATACATACACATACATATACACATACACATATGTATATGTGCGTGTGTATGTGTTATGTGTGTATGTGTATGTGTATGATATGTGTATGTGTATGTGTATGTGTATATGTATGTGTATATGTATGTATATGTATGTGTATGTATGTGTGTATATGTATGTGTTGGGTTGTTTTTGCCTCTTTGCCTTCTTTTTGCTTCTTTTTGCCATTGATTTGACTGATTTGTTATATGTGGGGGACTGTGTGGGGGAGAGAGGCATGTTTTGGCCTCTATGGAGTGCTTAGTATGTCTCGGGTTTGTGGTCCGTATCATATGGGCTACATGCCCGAGGCGTGCTAAGCTCATTCTCCAGTTTGAGCCTTACGTG
>WBZZ01001732.1:205000-207500 GCA_019918135.1 Paulinella micropora
TACCCTTTCCCTCCTTTCCCTTTCCCTTTCCCTTTCCCTTTCCCTTTCCCTTTCCCTTTCCCTTTCCCTTTCCCTTTCTTTCCCTTTCCCTTACCCTTACCCTTACCCTTACCCTTACCCTTACCCTTACCCTTACCCTTACCCTTACCCTTACCCTTACCCTTACCCTTACCCTTACCTTTACCTTTACCTTTACCTTTACCTTACCTTACCTTACCTTACCTTACCTTACCTTACCTACCTACCTACCTACCTACCTATCTATCTATCTGTCTGTCTGTCTGTCTGTCTATCTATCTATCTATCTGTCTACCTGTCTACCTGTCTACCTGTCTACCTGTCTATCTGTCTATCTGTCTATCTGTCTATCTGTCTATCTGCCTATCTGCCTATCTGCCTATCTACCTACCTACCTACCTACCTATCTATCTATCTATCTGTCTGTCTGTCTGTCTGTCTATCTATCTATCTATCTGTCTATCTGTCTATCTGTCTACCTGTCTACCTGTCTACCTGTCTACCTGTCTACCTGTCTACCTGTCTACCTGTCTATCTGTCTATCTGCCTATCTGCCTATCTGCCTATCTGTCTATCTGTCTATCTATCTATCTATCTATCTATCTATCTATCTATCTATCTATCTATCTATCTATCTATCTATCTATCTATCTATCTATCTATCTATCTATCTATCTATCTATCTATCTAATCTTCCTTTTTCTGACATTAGTCGATATCTCATCAGTTGATCTCATCACTTACTCCACGGAGTGAACCAAGGCCACTTGAGGTGTCACTGACCCTCCCTTGGGCTTGGTTTTTGAAATGGGTGCCATCTGTCGACAGACAGAGAATTAGGGGATGGTGTGGGTGTGCTGGGCCCGTGGTGGGGTGCCTTATGTGTGCCTAGCCATACGCCCATAAGTCACATGCCGAAATAGCGACGGGAATCACAATCCTGTTCCCTCAGGGTGCCCTTTCTTGTTGAGCCCGGAATAAAACCCACAGTGCTCTGTCGGTTTATACTAGACTGTCGACAGTCTCGAAACTCCATCTGCTTACTGGGTCCTCTGTAATGGAGGTGGGAGCTCGTTCTGCAAGGGGCGCTTATGGAACGAGCCCTGGCCCCGCCTGGTACTAGGGAGCTTTGGTATCGCCTGTATCAGTCCCTTCCGTGCAAACATCACGGCTTAGCTGGGCATCGGGTTAATACTTTACCCACAGACTTCCTTGGTTGACGAAATCAGAAGCTCCTTTTTTCTGACATTAGTCGATATCTCATCTATCTATCTATCTATCTATCTATCTATCTATATCTATCTATCTTTTTATCTATCTATCTATCTATCTATCTATCTATCTATCTATCTATCTATCTATCTATTTATCTATCTATCTATCTATCTATCTATCTATCTATCTATCTATCTATTTATCTATTTATCTATCTATTTATCTATTTATCTATCTATCTATTTATCTATCTATCTATCTATCTATCTATCTATCTATCTATCTATCTATCTATCTATCTATCTATCTATCTATCCATCTATCCATCTATCTATCTATCTATCTATCTAACTATATATCTAACTATCTATCTATCTATCTATCTATCTATCTATCTATCTATCTATCTATCTATCTATCTATCTATCTATCTATCCATATCTAGCTATCTATCTATCTATCTATCTATCTATCTATCTATCTATCTATCTATCTATCTATCTATCTATCTATCTATCTGCATGTCTGTCTGTCTGTCTGTCTGTCTACCTACCTACCTACCTACCTATCTACCTACCTATCTACCTACCTATCTACCTATCTATCTATCTATCTATCTATCTATCTATCTATCTATCTATCTATCTATCTATCTATCCATCTCCATCCATCTATCTATCTCCATCTATCTATCTATCTATCTATCTATCTATCTATCTATCTATCTATCTATCTATCTATCTATCTATCTATCTATCTATTTATCTATCTATCTATTTATTTATCTATCTATCTATCTATCTATCTATCTATCTATCTATCTATCTATCTATCTATCTACCTATCCATCTATCCATCTATCTATCTATCTATCTATCTATCTATCTATCTATCTATCTATCTATATATCTATCTATCTAAGGGGTGGTTCAAATGTTTCTGTGCATACATCAACCCTATCTATTTCTGAGCCAGCGCTGCAGCCTGTAGCCCAGGTTATATGCACAGCAAGTACAGCACCCACAGGCGTGTGTCCCTCAACCGCACCTCTCCATTCGCTTTCTCTGGCGAGAGTTTGAAAAAGTTAGAAAGCTGTCAAAAATCGGGTCTGACAAAGGGCTATTTCGGGACTATAGAATTTTACTCATAACTACTTCCTTCTACTACGCCTCGAGCAAAGCCATCTTGCTGCAGTGTTGGGGTGCTGCGGTCGTGAGCATGCACAGGATGCAGCTAGTCAGTCCATTCGCCCCCAGTGTTGATGACA
>WBZZ01001733.1:0-17500 GCA_019918135.1 Paulinella micropora
TGTCGCCAGTTCGATTCCCGTCGGTGCCACCAGTATTTTCATTGAACATACCGGTCCGTCTGGAAGTGTTGGAACTGCCCGTGCGTGGGTGTCATTAGAGCCTATCGTCAATTCTTCATACTCCCCTCACGGGTGAGACGATGGAGGCGCATGTGCAGATTTGCATCAGCCATTGACAGAGAAGCACTATTATTATTATTATTATTATTATTATTATTATTATTATTATTATTATTATTATTATTACTTTTATGGACACCGTGATAGCCCAGTGGTCAAGTTCTACCATCTGAGCCCTGTCGCCAGTTCGATTCCCGTCGGTGCCACCAGTATTTTCATTGAACATACCTGTCTATTTCTGGACCAGTATTTTCATTGAACATACCGGCCCGTCTGGAAGTGTTCGAACTGCCCTTGCGGGGGTGTCATTAGAGCTTATCGTCAATTCTTCGTACTCCCCTCACGGGTGAGACGATGGAGGCGCATGTGCAGAAATGCATCAGCCATTGACAGAGAGGCACTATTATTATTACTTTTATATTACAACGCTACTTTAATAATATTAATATTATAAGGGTCACCGTCTTGGTTGAATCAATGGCCTTCGGGCTAACGATTTGTATGGATGACCAGAGGTCACTTGTAAAACTTACTTAGTAACTTCATTAAATCAAATGCAAATGCAAAGAAGAAGAAAGAAGAAGAAGAAGAAGAAGAAGAAGAAGAAGAAGAAGAAGAAGAAGAAGAAGAGAAGAAGAAGAAGAAGAAGAAAGAAGTTTCCGGAAATTCTACAAAGTCACAAGCTGTGCCATATTGACACTATCAAGTCCAGCGCCTTGGATATCGTTCATCAAGCATCTCTCTGCTTTGGAATTGACTAAATATCTTCAACTCCTTGGAAATCTTCGAAATTCCGATGCTTCAACTCTGCCTCTGCTTCATATTTGTGTTATTCTTGTCTTCTGCCACGTGATATCTCATTTCTTCTATTTCTCTATCTTCCTGTCCCTCCCAAAAACTACTGTTAATACCAATGCTTTGACTGCTGTGGGTCTCTGACCATATTTCTTGGGATTTTCCGCTAACTCCCACATTCTCCCACTTGGAAAATTGTTTGTGAGTGGTTGGCTTTTTATCTTCCTGATCATTTTTTTGTTTGTCTGTTCCTTGCTCCTTCCAGTATTGGCTTTTATAATTTTATAACATATACTCCCACTACTATGTGGCTTACCTACTTATTATCATCTCATGTTTTTTCCTGTTTAAGGCTTAGGCCCGTTCCATGTGGGTTCATTTCGTAAATTAGCCCCCAAAATGGGCTAATCGAGCCGTTACGCCACCAGATAGTGGTGCCGGCCTGGGGGCTAAACCTGTCAAGAAGGAAGGTGGAATTTCGAAGGTAATTACTAGAATTAGCCCACAAATTTAAAGATGACATAGTCAGTCGTCGATAGTTTCCTGGTTGGTTGATCATAAAACTACTTACTAAAAAAATGCAGGCCCGAGTGCTATGGGTTATTTGCGAAAAAAATTAGCTCGTTGTGACGGTACCCCACCCCAAAATTCGGTAGAGAAAAGTTTACCGGGTTACACACTTGCTTTAGATCCCACAAGTGGCACCCGTAGCGAGAAAGAGTGACGCGAAGCGTCAACCAAGCGGCACCCCCAGCGGGGTGTTCAACAAAGTGCCACCAACAACCAGAATGACTAATAAATTAAGCAAAGCGCGAAGCGCACCGAATGAAAATATTTAGTGTCACTACTGAGGGAAAGTGACTTAAAGCGTCACTGCGAAGTCTCGAATCGCACATGAAGGAAAATCTTGTGACCCCGCTCCGCTTGTTGACTGTAATTCTAGTAATTTATCGAAGCCAAAATTATGTGAAAAGAAAAAGACAAATAATTCAGGAACTAGCTATACTAGGTTACCTGCACAAGATTTTTTTTAAGTCTTAACGAGAATATGACAGGGATCGCACGGTCCTTCTCACAAGCGCACACTCAACCAATCTAAACAGCTATCTCTTTTAATATTTTACTTTTCTCCCACAATCCAAGCAGATAAACTTCTACCAGGAAAGCTTTCGTTTCAAAAACAAAAATATTTTTTCCTTAGAAAGAAATAACTGTAATAGTTAAATGAAATAGTTATATTTTGAAAAAACATGCTAGCAAGTCCCTATTTTATGTGAAAAAGATCCCAAACAGCATGCACACTCACCCTGTATATAATAGCAATACTTATCGTATTTTTTTCCTTAGAAAGACATAACTGGTAATTTTTTCTAACTGTAATAGTCGAATGAAATAATTATGTTTTGAAAAAACATGCTAGCAAGTCCCTATTTTCTGTGAAATCGATCCCAAACAGTATGCACACTCACCCTGTATATAATAGCAATACTTATCGTTCCTGTCTGTCGGTTATCATGAGTTGGTATTTTATGGTGTTTTTGGTGGGTTTTGGGCGCTGAGTTCATGGAGACTTGGGTTGAAGGGGTACGGAAACTGACACAGACAACGAAAGGTTTTGTAAGGAAAAGGATGTATTTGGGGACATGGGGATATGGCAAAGAGAGAACAAACATAACGGAAGGCAATGGGAGGGAAATTTGTAGAAATTCGCATGGGGAAGGGGATGGAATAAGCACTGTTTGGGGATGGACATGTCGGTAGGTCATGAGGGATCAGGGGGATCACTTTTTCTGAATGAGGAAGCAAGCATTCTGATTTCTACTCAAGGGGGTATAAAAGGAGGTCTACGGGGGGAACTTGAAAGGGGGTCGGAATCAATGTGATAAGGGGGATTTACAGAGGGGGTAAGACGACGCCATCATGGCGCAGAAAGGGGCAACAAAATTGATTGGTTTCGCGTGCAAAAGGATGCTAGAACCATGCTAACTGAATAGGGAGAATTTTTGGGGCTCTTGGCAGGCTTTTTCCAAAATATGAAGTATTGACGGTTTTAGTCATATCACACGCTTGCTGACTGCTTATATGGAAGGGAAGAACAGACACAGGGTAGAAGTGCGTAGAGGGATATATGGGGAACTTGAAGGAACATGGGAATAGGAAAAATAGAGTTTGGGAAATTCAAAGGGGAACTTGAAGGAGGTGTGGGACTTGAAGAAGATTGGGGGAAAGTACTTGGGATATGGGGAGCATTTACGTACGACACGGGAGGCATGATGGGACCTTTTGCCCCTACTTTAGGTGCATGACACTATTATGGCTTCGAACGATCAGGGAGAAGGAGGGGGAAAGGCAGAGAAGGCAGAGGCGTCTGGTCAAGGACCAGTCAAGGAGGTGAAGAACAAGTGCATGTCCGAGGACGACATTGACGACGACACGTTGTGGAACGAGGGGAAATGCAGGATCGATAAGAATGTCTATGACATCAGTGATCGGTTGAGTGCAATCGCTGAGACGGCTGCCACTTTGGCCAAGGCCAGGCCAGGGTCGAAGCATGCAGAGGTTTGGTCAAAGAACCATCAGGAACATGTAGAGGTATGGCAGAGTTTCGAGAAACTATGATATTTGAGTGAAAAGAAGGTGGAAGAGACGAGGAAGAAAAGGTTGGAAAAAGGGAAAGAGGAGAAGGGGAAGAAGAGCTATTGGGAGGCATGGATCGAGAAAGAGGGATTTCCGGATTCGGAGCTATTTGGGGACGGGGAAATAAGGATTGGAAGAAACATATACAAACAGGTGCAACAAATGTGGGAGAAATACGTGGTTGAGGCATTGGAATCTGGGAAAGACGAAAGTCCGGAGAAGCTCATAGAGCTGAGGGCGGAGGTTAAAGCGATAGAGGCCTTTTCGAGACTTTAGACGCAAGAAATTCTTCAAAACCCAATACAGGCAAGATATGTGGACGCTCGAAAGTATGGGGTTCGACTTGGATGAGGAGGCGGTATATGGAAAAACGCGTAAGAGGCAGACGAGGAGTAACATGTTGAAGGGTGGTACACATGGTTGCCCCTACTTTAGGTTTACGATGGAGGAAAAGAAGTCTGACAAGAATGAAAAAGGGAAGGAGGAACAGGAACAGCCTGATCGTTGGCGTGAGGCATGGGAGGAGGAGAACGATGAGGGAGAGAAGGGGATGTGGACTCGGGGGAAATTAAGAATAGGGAAGAACCGATAAAACCAGTAACATATATAACTAAACTTAATATCGAACTTGGGTCTCAGTACTAGTTGCGGTTCAGAGGCGTGTCACGAAGATGAATCCGGTAACACAAGTAACCTATTAATCAATTGACGGACTATTCCCCTGAATAGGAATCCGGAAGATTGATTACCGGAGTATATAAACCCTTCGGTACTTCTCACCTTTATGAACGGAACTCTTTACTGAGAATACAATCTGATAACTTTACGATATCGACGTGACACGTCACTCTAATTAGTTCATGGTTGACAATGATTCACTGGTAACTGTAATCCTAGAAATAAATTCTACGTCGACAACTATCCATGTATGATAAAATGATAATCGACATTATTAAAGGTAATTACAGTCGGACCATACTGATATGAGAAATATATGGGAAAACGTGAATATCAAATTACAAAAGGAATGCAGATGCAACGCTCCCCCTTAATTCGATATTTACGTGCATTGGTGGTGAAGCGAAATGATTGTAGTAACTATACTAACATTTCAAGTAAATTTAGAAATTATCGTACAGAACGATGCGTAACTGGATAGTAACGCCACGAGGCTGTTAATTGTAAGTATTACTGGGACCTACCCCGAGATCTGAATTTGCACCTTCGATCAACAGTATAGTACGTATGGTTTACATTGCGCTGTCACCGCGATCAATAATCACATATTTTGAACATCGATCCGTTGGGTGCGTAACGGAAATTCAAATTTTCGACGTTACCGTTCGTAAGTACGATTAATTTCGACATGTCTCGTTGAGCATGCAGTCGACGCCCAGAGCAGCCATTGCTCTTGTTGAAATATCGTCTCAATGACATCGCAACCAGCTACGTGACCCGTTGAAGATTCAACTGGTCACGTAGCTGGTTGCGATGTCATTGAAACGATTATTAATTTCGTCCACAGTCGGCAAGTATGCGCGTCGGGTCAGTCGTCGGCCTTTCGTTGTTCGTTCCAGCGCAGCGAAGGCAAGAATGAAGCGGGGGGGGGGGGGGGGGGGGGTCCGCTCGGGTCCGATTCGTTAGCGGGCCTCCGAAACATCAGCCGCAGTTGCTGCTCGTTCTGTTACGCCTGATTGCTATATATACTGTATGTCGTTGCATCCGCTTTCATTTTGTAATTAGATATTAACGTTTTTCCATTTTACTTATATCAGAATCGTCCGACAGTGCTTACCTTTTATCAATTACGATTACCATTTTACTATTTACGGATAATCAATGACGTAGGCATTATTTCTAGAAAGTCAGTTAACAGTCATCCATTACGTCGACCATAATCTAATAGTAGTGACGTGTCACGTCGATAGCGTAAAGTGTACATTGATTGTATATTCAGTAAAGTTCCGTTCGTATTGGTGGGAAGTACCGAAGGGATTAAATACTCACCGGTAATCAATCTGCCGGAATTACTGTTCTCACGAACTATCCGTCAATCGATTAGTAGGTTATCAGTGTTACCGGATTCATCTCCGTGACACGCCTCGCATTGCAATTCGTTTTCGGTCACTAAGTTCAGACTTAAGTTTATTCGGTTCAATACGGGTTTTATCGGTTATGCAGCCTTGACTGTCAACCACTCATGAGTAAATCCCAAACCCCTAAACTTCTCAACCTAGCGAGCGTACCCACACTCAAACAAAGCGAACGACTTTACCAGGAATGGCGATTCCAGTTCTAATCATTCACTTACGGTGATAGCGCAGAAATGGGAGACATGGTTACCTCAACGCTAGAGGAACCAGATAAAGCAGTTACAAAGTTTCCATACGACCCTGTGCTCATGCGTAACGCGGAAGAATGGTCTGACGAGTCCTCGGAGGACGATTCAGAACCGGAACCCCAGAAAGAGAGAGAAAAGCCCAAACAAGGAAAAGATTCATCCTCTCAAAAAGGCAAAGCCTCTCTCCTTCTACCGGCAAAGGAACAGCTGGAAGAAGAAAGCAAAGCCAAAAGAGCCCAAACGAGGAAAAAGAGAGTATCCTCCAAAAGAAAAAAACTTGACAAACAATACGCACAGCGTATGCGAAGATTAAGGCTCTATCTCTCAGTTGCATTTAAAGTACCCGTCCTAGTGACAATGTGCATGAGTGTAGAGAATAGAAATCCTATCGGCATGTTGGTTTGGTCGAAAAGAGGTATGGCGGAAAATCACTCCTCGATATGATTATAAGATGGCAAAAATGTATCGTTGCCAGCCCCAAGGGAGACATAGGCTATTATAGAAGTGCCTTGATGTCGTTCAGCCGCTTCACATCCGTGATCTTGAGGGCACTCGCCAGCCGATCACACAGCTCATCCATAAAGACGTTGAAGAGTGTGGGAGAGAGAGGGGACCCCTGTTGGACCCCTACACCCTCCAGTACTTCGGGGGTGAGTACTCCATCAACTAGCACTTGCGACGAAGTCTGCTCGTAGCACCTGCGTAGCGTGCGCCAGAACTTGCCCCTTACACCCAGCTTCCAGAGCCTCTCAAATAGGCCATCTCTCCAAACAGACGGGAAAGCCTTGCGTAGATCGACGAACAGGACATACGACTCCCGCTTCTGCAGGTGACGCCCCTTCAACCTCTGCCAAAGGGTAAAGACCTGATCCGTAGTGCGACGCCCCGGGCGGAAGCCTCCCTGCTCTGGACGTAGCTTATCCGGGCCATCCACGAAGAGCGTTAAACGAGTAGCTAACAAGGACAGATACAGCTTACCAAGGCAACTAATAATCGAGATATCCCTCCAGTTGTCAGGATCCGTAGGATCCCTACCCTTGGGGATATTGACGATGATTCCCTTGCCCCAAGCTTTTGGAGTCCTCTCGGCTTCTCGAATCCAGTTGAATTACTGCGTTAAGTAGCCATTGATGTAGGCGCCGCCATACTTGAGCATCTCGTTCTTCACTTTGTCCTCGCCACAAGCTTTATGGTTACTCAGGGCACGTTGCCTTGCAAGGACCTCCTCTTGCGTGACCGGCTTGTCCAGCTCTTCGCAAGTGTCTTCACCTACTTCGTGCTCCTTCATAGCCCGGGCCACCTCATCTCTGAAGCGATCGTTCCAGTGGAACTGCCGCTTAGCTTCGGCTTCCTCCCACTCCAGCGAGCCTGCTTCTGCACAGCACTCCACCACAACAGCCGCACTTGCCGGATTTTCCCGTGGCTTCACCGAATTTTTCCGAAATTCCTCCCACCGAGCGACCTTTTCCGGCAGCGTACACGCCAGTGAGCCATCCTCCCTTGGCACCGGCGCGGAGACCTTCGTTCTGCGTGCCCCGCCAAGCCGCTTCGCGAGTAGCCAAAAGCGCTTTGAGGATTGCTCGCGTTGACATTTGACCGCTTCTTCCTGCACTTGCTTGAAGGAGGCGGACTTCTTGGCCCGAGTTGCCTTCCGAATTTGCTTGCGGAGACGTAGCCAATTCAGACGGGCTTCCGCATTCGATTCATCCCTCCTGTATGCTGCGTAGGCCTCCCGGCGCTGTTGAATGAGCTCCTTTAGCTCCCCGTCGAACCAATTGTTGGTGAAACGGGGTCGTATACATCTGGAGCCAAGGACCCGGTGCGCCGCCATTCGGAAGGACTGCGCCACTCGCTCGGTGACGTCATCTACCACCCGTTGGCTGTCGGCACCACCCGATAGGTCAAGCTCAGGCAGGTGATGCACTCCAAGCTTCTGTAGGCAATGCTGGAATACGTCATCGAACTTGTCGCGTAGATAATCCAGCGCTTGCTTCGCAGCGTGATCATTACCCGAGACACCAGCACCAATAAGCTTATCAACACGAAAGGACCTGTAAGGTTTCGCAGCCCGCTTTGGTCGGCGCTGGCCGCTCCACGTCAGTTCGGCCCATACTGCCTTGTGGTCCGTATCAAGATCATCTTCGCATACTCCGAACTTTGCTCCAGATGCCAAGCCAGGCGACGCGCAGATGTAATCGAGGAGGTGCTTGCCTGTGCCCTTGCCGCGCTGCTCACGCCGGGACCACCAGTAGGACCCTTCCACTGGGCACGAGAAGCCGCTCAGATTTCGCAGGCCCGTAGCGACGAGGACAGCCGCGAGTCTCTTGCCGTTCTCCGAACGTACCGGTGCTCCCTTATGATCGACCTCCCCGTGCTGACCGACGATGCCCTCCTCTTTTCGGCTGCATGCCGGCCCGAGCTTCGCGTTGGCATCCGCCACCGTGACCACAAGACCTTTGGCTCCAAAAAAAGCTATAGCTGCCTGCCAGGCCGCATACGCCTCTGACGGCTCTTCTTCCTGCGTTTCCTGGGGAAAGTAGCCGTTGCCCACATAGATATCCTGAGCGGCGGTAACACCCGAGGCGATACGCAGCCACACTTGCTGCCGGTGGTCGACGGGGGCTGACACCAGGTTGCAATACGGACCAAGGAAGTTAGCCACCGCGAATAGAACCCCACCCTTGCAGCGATTTTTCTCGCTGACCTCCGCAGGTTTTCCAAAAATCCGGAATCCATCCAGGCTGCATTTGGAAAGTTGCTTCTTGCCCATGCGGTGCTCCTGAGCCCCGATGACTAGCCAGCCCTCGTGCTTGTAGAATGATGCCCATTCCGCCGTGCCTACGTTGTCGTATCCCGTTTTACCCTGCCAGTTGTGACTCGCGACGAGTATCTTGAAGCCGGTATCGAACTGCTTGGAGCGGTGCTTCTTGGCTCGTTTCCGGACCCGACGGCCGCGCTTGGCTTCCGCCCTCGTGCTGCCCCCCTCTGCAGGTGCTTGCGCAGGTTGGTCCCCCACTGCACTGGCCGCCGAATGCAGGGGCACCACCTGCACATCAGCACACTCAGACACACACTCAGGTGCATCGGAAGCCAATTTCGAAGACACCACCTGCACATCATCGATACATTCTTCATGCAGAGGCAAGACGCGATATCCCGTCGCAGATTCCTCCTTCCGGACCGCCGCTTCCCCACGCAGATGGATGCGAATAAGCCTTCGGACACGTTCCCTGTCCCTGAACCTGCGCCCAAGGGCCACATTGACCCCTCTGCCGAAGAATCTGAGATGTTTGAATTGCTGCAACGCCGTCTGCCTGCTGTCATCGTCCTCGTAGACCAGCTCCAGGTGACGAGACATTCGCTGGCCTTGCCACTCCATTACCGGGACCACCAGACCAAGACCGCTCATTTTGGAGGCGATCTCCTGTAGATTGGCGCGTTCTGAGAGCCCCCAGACAATCAGATTACGCGCGTCCTTGTCGTACCGATCTACCCGCCGGTACCGTCGAGGCGGCGGTGCCATCTGCCATATAGCGCCGCTCACCTTATGTTGAAGCGCCGACCCGTGTGCCAGGTTTGGGGAGGAAGGATGAGGCGCAGCTAAGATAGCCTCTCCACGTGGTTCAGGAATTCCGTCATATACGCGAGCCCTCATCCTCCCATCCTGGGACATCGGGCCAGAGCCCGTCGAAGAGGCATTCCCACGGGGATTGTCCAGGTCTTCGGCGATTCTACCTTGTCCCATAAGACCTTGACATTGTTAATCTTCTCCATCCTATATTCTAAGCGAGAAATTCTAGGCATACAACAATTCTTCCCGCTAAATTTCCTGTATCAATATTTCCGCTGTCAGTTTCAAGGACTTTAAATGTATATTGTCCGTCTGTCAATCCAACGACACCTAAATTATAACTAAGGTTTGAAATGTTTGCTATATTACTATCCGCGAATGTGCCGATAATTCCGATTCTGTCCATATAAAGAATTCTGGTTTTGGTTTCCGTCTGGTCGTTCGTATAATGAATAAACTTAACATTCATTTTGGTCGGTGTGAATGACATTTGAATATTTTTGTTCAATGTTTTGCTTCCAACAAAATCATTGCTCAGAAAAATAATCTTTTGGTATTTGTGCTCCGTCATTCTGACTACGCTTGCTTCGCCACTTCGTGCTTTGTGGTTAAAATATATAAACAAACTCGTTTGTGTTATATAGCAAAATCGCTCGCGATTTTTTATATAAATATAGATATAAGATGATAAAAATTTTATTAATATTTGTCGGGTCTGTGTTAGGTCGGACTGCCTGCGACTTTTACTCACGGGTAAGCAAAAAAAAGAATGAGAGTTGTGCTTATTGTGTAAAGCAAGGAATAGAAACTAAATTTAAATGTGTGTATAAGCCTATGAGTGATTGGTGTGTTAGTTTTGATGAAGCCATTCCTTTAATGTGTTCGGGTAGTGATGCTTCTTGGTATAAAATACACTTATATGAAT
This sequence comes from Paulinella micropora, assembly GCA_019918135.1. Lineage (NCBI taxonomy): Eukaryota > Cercozoa > Imbricatea > Euglyphida > Paulinellidae > Paulinella > Paulinella micropora. The sequence goes on from WBZZ01001733.1 coordinate 10,390, forward strand.
GCTCACTTCTTTGAACTAGAAGGTGATGGAAGGCAAATTCATATGAGTAAAGTCAAAATTCCGACATAAGTGTTAGAAACTTCACAAGGTAAGTTCTTTTCAGACAACCTCACGATACAAAGGGTTATAATCGCAGTAATGATGCCCATTTGAAATAAGTATTTAATAAGTCGGCTGTCGGTCGGTCTGTTTTTATACAACAACAATTCCAGTTATCTTCCAATTCGTGCTCTACTTTTTTTTCTTCATTCTTCAATGAAATATCCAAAACACGATTTTTTAATTCTGGTGTTAGTTCGCCATCTGTCATATCAATGAGCGGAGGTGGTGGGTGTAATCTAGGGGGCATTGCAAAGCGTATTAGGAAACACGACTGCTCGTATTTCTGCTAATTGGTTTGCTTGGTCTTGTAATATATTAAGTAAAGTTTTATTTTCTTTTTCTAAATTAACTACCTTTTCTGATAATTGTTGAACCGCTTTAATTAATGGTACAATAAACTCGGTATAACACATACCATAATCATAATCACCGGTTTCAACACATTTATATGTATCAGGACTAGCACTTATACCTTTAAATTCACCTTCCGCTTTTTGTTTCGGGCATTGAACCATTATCGGCTCTTTTGACAATCCTGCAAAATCTAATCTATCAATTTCAGACAATACTCCTTCCACCTCTTGTGCTATTAAACCCGCTCTTTGTTTTTTGTTGTTATCAATCATGCGATAGCAGACTGGATTTAATTTGTTGATAAAATCTAAGCCTAAACATTCTTTTATGTCTTCCTTTTTTCTCCTACCTGAAGGTGCTGTTACGGTTCCCTTACCATAAATTTCCGCTATTCCCATTCAAAGACATTAACAATTGCTCCGTAAAATTCTCCTATACAAAACCATTGGATGAACTATTATTACATCTAAACCTCATAACAAAATCTGAAATACCATTTCCCGCCACTGCTGTTCCATTTGATAAACTTTTGTTTGATCCTGGGGTTGACATATAAATCCCCCAACTTGTATTGGTGACATCATATAAAAATATACCTCTATTAGTTGTCCCGTCTGTTTGTCCTTGAATTCCTATTTTCGCTCCATTAGTAGTTGTGGTCGTTAGCAACCCAGAGTATGTAATCCCCGCATTCGCTGTTAGTAAGCCACTTGTGGTTAATGTTGTTGTTGATATCCCCGCATTTGCCGTTATTAATCCACTTGCTGTTAATGTTGTTGTTGATATACCCGCACTAGCCGTTATTAATCCTTTCGTCCATAAAGTCTCGTTTGCCCCATTTAATGACATTAACAATTGCTCATTAGAATTTTCCCACACAAAACCATCCGCAGAAGCAAAACCAGACCTAAATCTTATAGCAAAGCCTGAAATATCGTTGCCTGCAACCGCAGACCCTCCAGATAGACTTTTACCTGTCTCAGGCTGAGCCATATAAATCCCCCATCCTGCGTTGTCTGTATCCCACAGAAATATACCCTGTCCATTTCCTCCATCTACTTTATTTTGAATAGATAACTTGCAACCGCCATCTGCTGTTATTTTGTCGCTCGTTGTTAATGTTGTTGTAGTCATACCAGCAGTTGCCGTTAATGTAGTTCCCGTTATTGTTCCACCATTTGTTATGTTGTTTGAGTTCATATCCAAGGCACCATAAGACCGCATACCGCCAGCATTGTTAAAACGGACAATGTCAGACGAAGCACTTTTATTGTCCAAAAGTTTTGAAATATAAAGTCCCGCCCCTTTTGCATCAAATGCTACATTCGTGAATACATAACCTCGTTGGTTCGCGGTTCCACTTGTAGCAGTATTTAGAGTAAATAAGAAATATTGATAATCACCTGATGTCTGTGAAAAGAATATATCTCCTCCATTTTGGTTTAATATCCTCGCCCCATTATATGTTACATTTCCACCATTAATGATAACTTGATTATTAAAATCAGCCGTCTGTGTTAAAGTTAGATATTTTATCACAGTGCTCGTCCCGTTGAATGTTTTAATTCCTGTTATTGTTTGGTCTCCTGTTAGTTTCACACAATTGTCATCTAGATATTGTCTATTTACCGCTTCATTCGCATTTTGTGGTGCTCCTAGATTAACAATCCGACTACTATTACAATCTAATCCAGTAGCATTAAACCACGAAACAATCGTCCCGTCAATAATAAAACTTATTTTTTTCGCAGAAATTTCAAAGTTGTAATATGTTGCAGTTTTCATATCCAAACTAGCAATTGACCCGATATTACTTGTAGAATTGAAAACGATGAATGTTCCTTTTGTTGTTGAATTTATTGAATTTCCAGTTATTTCAACACCACTGCTATATGTCTTAATTCCTGCTATGGTTTGGTTTCCTGTTAGTTTCACAGTTTGCCCGTCTTTTGTATCAACATAACTTTTATTTGCTCCATCTGTTGAAGCGGAAGGGTTGGCTAAGTTTGTTATTTTGTTGTTATTCAAACTTAATGTTGTTCCAGTTGCTGTTATAATTAAAGTATTACATGAATATAACTCTACATACGAACCAGTTATTTGTATTGGATACCAAGTCGCTGTTGCTGTTTTTTGTGCTGCAATCATTCCTATTTTTGTATCAAATGCTATGCAAATGCCGTCAAAAGTAGTAGGATTGGACGAACCACTTACTTCTAAAGTTGATGTAAATTTTTTATTTCCTGCTATGGTTTGGTCTCCTGTTAGTTTAACCACCGAAGTATCAAGGACAGAAACATCAACACCATCAACAAGATGAACATTTGTTATGATTTGGCTTTTCATATCAATACCCACACTAGCATTTATTATACTGCTAAATGTCTTAATACCCGCTATGGTTTGGTCTCCTGTTAGTTTGACCACCGAACCATCAACTGCGATATTAGCGAGATTAATTCCATTATACGTAGAAGCCTCTGAAATAGCAAAACCACCCATATTTAATGCTCCTGTCATACTAGCAGTGCCGTCTAATCTAAGAAAGGGTGGTGTGGTGTTTCTCCATTGCCCCGTGCTATACATAAGCAGTAGGTTATCTGCTGGGAAGCCTGATATTGTCACATCGCTGTGGCTGTCTATGCTTCCACTCGCTGACACTTTATCATTATTATCTTGGTGCTCAAATATCCATTCATCAACATCTTTGGTATTTAGTAAATTAACTCCTGTTATATTCTTCCTTCCCATACTAATATTGCCGAATTCATCAACATTTATCGGAAAGGTTTTATTTACCCAGTTTATTGAATTATATGTTAGATAACTATTCATTGCTATTGGTGCGGTTATAACCACATCTGAAAGTGTATCAATTGAACCAAGGGCTGTATTCTTCCATTTGCCTTCTACATCGTTGTAAGTTAAGTATTGTCCGCTCGCTTGTGCAAATATGTTTGTGTCTATCAAATTATATAAACTGGTTTGGTGCGGATTGGAAGTATTGCTTCTGTGTTGAGTTGAGGCTTTGACTTCGTCATTATCCCTTACTCGTTGCTCTGTGTAGTATAAATTTTTTCCTTCTTTGATGTCGGTTGTTGATTTTAAAGCGAGCAGTGTGTCAAATCGGTCGTCAGTGTAATAAAGATTTATTGGGTCGGAATCTTCTGGCACTCTGTCCGTATTCAGACCGACTATGTTTGTGTTGGTTAAGTCTAAGTTTGCTATTGATAGGCTGTCTGTCGCGATTTCTGACAAGCCGAGTAATGATTTATATTGACTCATTATATATATTATTTATTTATTTATTTATTTAAAAAATACTAAAATATAATAATCTTAGTATAAAATGCCGTCTCCCGAAGCGAGCCGACAAAATTGGGGAAAAGCAGTCGATGGAATTAAACAAAAAGCAAAGCAGAGAAAAATGGAACATGCCAAAAAGGCTTTGGAACAATACCGAAATGCGGTTAAAAATGAAGACGAAGATATTAACAAGTGATTTGGCCAAATGTGGGTATCAATTTTTCCGAAATTGTCCTGTGATTTTTGACTTTTTGATTCAGACATTCAAAATTGATTTTATTAAGCAAAAATAAGGTTGAACAAGCTCAATAACGTATTAAAAATGAGTTTCCAGTTGTATTAAAGCTTCCTGGTTTGACTGTGTGATAAGCCTTAAACATGTGTGACAAAGGATACTTAGTCACTTACTGATATCTTAACATCAGCTTTTCTCATCCGTTTCCCTAGTTCAGTTTCAATCATGAATTTGATTACTAAATCAGCTTAATTTGATTATACAAGCTGAATGTTGAATAATATTTGAAAAATAGTTAACCACTTTGACTTAGATTTATTTTGGTATCAGGTTGGTGGAGCCCGGCCTCCCCCCCCCCCCCCCCCACACACACACACACCCGCCCCTCCCCACCCCGCCCCTCCCGGTCAGGGTTAGAAATCATGGTTCACCTGCTGCCGCTTATGGTAGTGGAACTGGAAAGTTTTGGATTGAAGGTAATCTGCAATCCAAAACTTCCCGAGCCAAAAACTTATGCAGTAATTATTATGCCGGCATAATGACACTGTAGTTCCCTGGAAAGGGGGGGGGGGGTGGAGGGGGATCATGTCAAGTAGGTGAGGTAGAGAGATAGAGAGAGAGAGAGAAAGAGAGAGAGAGAGAGAACAGAGAGAGAAGAGAGAGAGAGAGAAACAGAACAGAGAAAGAAGAGAGAAGAGAGAGAGAGAACAGAGAGAGAGAAGAGAGAAGTGGAGAGAGGAAGGGTAATGTAGACAGCTTGGAGAGGTAGAGAGAGGTAGGAGAGAGGGAGAGACAGATGAACAGAGAAAGAGAGAAAGAGAGGAAGAGAGGAAGAGAGGAAGAGAAGAAGAGAGGAAGAGAGAGAGAGAGGAAGAGAGAGAGAGAGAGAAATGAAGAGAGGTAGAGTAAGGTAAAGAGGTAGAAAGAGGTAGAGAGAGAGGTAGAGAGAGAGAGAGAGAGAGGTAGAGAGAGAGGTAGAGAGATAGAGATAGAGAGATAGAGATAGAGAGAGGGGTAGAGAGGGAGGTAGAGGTAGAGAGAGAGAGAGAGACACAGAAAAAAGAAGAGAGAGAGAAAGAGAAGAGAGAGAGAGAGAGAGAGAGAGAAGAGAGAGAGAGAGAGAAAGAGGAGAGAGAGAAAGAGAGAGAGAGAGAGACAGAGACAGAGAGAGAGAGAGAGAAAGAGAGAGAGAGAGAGAGAAAGAGAGAGAAGTGGAGAGAGGTAGAGTATTGTAGACAGCTTGGAGAGGTAGAGAGGTAGGAGAGAGGGAGAGAAACAGAGGGACAGTGAAAGAGAGAAAGAGAGAAGAGAAGAGAGAGAGAGAGAGAGATAGAGAAAGAAAGAGAGAAATGGAGAGAGGTAGAAAGAGGTAGAAAGAGAAGTAGAGAGAGAGAGAGAGGTAGAGAGAGTGAGGTAGAGAGAGGTAGAGGGAGGTAGAGAGGGAGAGAAAGAGAGAGAAAAAAGAGAAGAGACAGAGAAAGAGAAGAGACAGAGAGCGAGCGAGCGGGAGAGAGAGAGAGAGAGAGAGAGAGAGAGAGAGAGAGAGGGAGAGAGAGAGAAGTGGAGAGAGAGTAATGCAGAGAGCTTGGAGAGGTAGAAAGAGGTAGGAGAGAGGGAGAGAGACAGAGGGACAGTGAAAGCGAAAAAAAGAGAAAGAGAGAAAGAGAGAAAGAGAGAGTAGGGAAAGGGAGAGTGAAACGGAGAGAGATAAAGTGAGGTAGAGATAGGTAGAGATAGGTAGAGGGAGAGAGGGAGAGGGAGAGAGAGAGAGAGAGAGAGAGAGAGAGAGAGAGAGAAGAGAGATAGAGAGAATCAAAAGAGAAAGAATGAGAAGAGAGAGAGAGAGACAGAAAGAGAAGAGAGAGAGAGAGAAAGCGAGAGAGAAGTGGAGAGAGGTAGAGAAATGTAGAGAGTTGGAGAGGTAAAGAGAGGTAGGAGAGAGGGAGAGAAACAGAGGGACAGAGAAAGAGAGAAAGAGAGAAAGAAAGAGAGAAAGAAAGAAAAGAGAGAAAGAAGAGAGAGAGAGAGACACAGACAGAGAAGAGAGGAAAAAGAAGAGAGATAGAGTGAGGTAGAAAAAGGTAGAGTGAGGTAGAAAGAAGTAGAGAGATAGAGAGAGAGAGAAAGAGAGAGAGGGGGAGAGAGAGAGAAGAGAAAAGAGAGAGAGATAGAGAGAGAGAATATATATATATATAATATATATAGTTATTATATATAGAGAGAGAGAGAACGAGAGAAAAACAGAGAAAGAGAGAAAGAGGGACAGTGAAAGAGAGAAACAGAGAAAGAGAGGAGAAGAGAGAGAGAGAGAGAGAGAGAGAGAGAGAGAGAGAGAGAGAGAGAGAGAGAAATAAAGAGAGAAATAAAGAGAGAGAGAGAAATAGAGAGAGAAATAGAGAGAAATATAGATAGATAGATAGATAGATAGATAGATAGATAGATAGATAGATAGATAGATAGATAGATACATAGATAGAGAGAGATAGAGAGAGAGACAGAGAAAGAAAGAAAGAAAGGCGAGGACAGAGTCAGGGAATAGGTCAAGGACAAGGACAAGGACAAGGGCAAGGACAAGGACAAGGACAAGGGCAAGGACAGTAGTAGTAGTAGTAGTAGTAGTAGTAGTAGTAGTAGTAGTAGTAGTAGTAGTAGTAGTAGTAGTAGTAATAGTAGTAGTAGTAGTAGTAGTAGTAGTAGTAGTAGTAGTAGTAGTAGTGGTGGTGGTGGTGGTAGTAGTAGATAGACATGTAGATAGATAGATAGATTGATAAAGATGATACTAGATAGATAGATAGATAGATAGATAGATAGATAGATAGATAGATAGATAGATAGATAGATGGGTAGTAGGTAGATAGGTAGGTAGGTAGATAGATAGATAGATAGATAGACAGAAAGACAGACAGACAGAAAGACAGACAGATAGATAGATAGATAGATAGATAGATAGATAGATAGATAGATAGATAGATAGATAGATAGATAGATAGATAGATAGATAGATAGGTAGATAAATAGATAGAGAAGGAGAGAAAAAGGAGAGAGAGAGAGAGAAGAAAGAGAGAGAGAGGTATACGTATAAGAACTCGTAGGGAGTGTGAGAGATACGTAGAA
>WBZZ01001733.1:22500-37500 GCA_019918135.1 Paulinella micropora
AAGGAAAAAAGTCTAGCAGTGTGAGTGTGAAAGTATATAATCAATCTTCTGGTGGTGCTAAGAAAGAAAAAATAATGATGTCTTGCGGATGTTTCTTAAGTTCTAAAGTCCAAATGTAAATAATCCAATTAATATATTAACTTTAGATTCTTGGTGTCGTTTCGTTTTTACATGATGTGCTATATTTTTTTTCAAGTATCTTCCGCCACAATCACAATGAATATCAATTTCGTTTTTTTCTTTCCATTCATCCCTGTATTCATCTAATTTTTGTTTATTGTTTTCATAATAGGTTTGAACGTGTTTTCTTATTTTATCTCCTTTGACTTCGTAATAATGTTTGTTATATATAAGTTTTACATGTTTGTGTTCATTTCTATATTTAGTTTGATATTCAGTTATCTTATCTCTGTATTCCTCAAGATTCTTTTCTTACTCTTCCAGCAATATTTTTATTTACGCAATTTAATTCTCTAATTAATTCACCTTCTCTTTTATGTAATTCCATTTTGTTATTACAAGGATACAATTCAATTAATTCTATGTAAGCATCATCGTATTTTACAATTTCATAAGAAGTCATATAAGGAGACTTTGAATTTAACCATCGTTTATAATCTATTTTATGACTATGTAGTCTTTTATATAATGGTTTAATAGTTGAGCCGATATAAATTTCATCTGTCTGGTAAGACCTTAATGAATAAATCTTCCCTTCCTTGTAACCAGGCATTATCGTTTTATATCGTTTATTATCGTTAAATATAATATATAATAAAACCTTAACATAAAATTAATTATATAATATGGACAATAAACATATAATTATTAATGCGGAAGACACACCTACGGGAGAAGTAGTTAAAACAAAAGAAGAAGAAGCCCTTGAAATTCACCACCAGAAGAAGAATCCGAAAATATGGAATACTATATGGGTTGATAAGCCATTAGACCAAGTCTTTCTTGACTTAGCAGATATGAGTAAGATAAAAGATAAGAAAGGAAATAAAGGATATGCTTGAATGCTTGTTTGGATTGATTGTCATTCAAGATATTTAATAATCATTCCACTAAAAAATAAAACAGCAAAAGAAGTCTATTATGCTTTGAAAACAATTAAATATAAACCGAAATCAATTACTACCGACAGCGGGGGAGAATATAAAGGAGCAACTCGTGAATATTTTAATGAAAATGGAATTAAACATGATGTGTTTGAAGTTGGCGACCATAGAGCCTTAGCGGTTGTTGATAGAGTTATAAGAAGTATTAGAAGATGGTTAGACCTTTTATTTGAAACCAATCGTAATTTTGATTGGGTTAGTTATATTCAAGATTCAAGACTTAGTAGATGCTTATAATCATAAAGTTCATAGAGGAATTCAGGCTAAACCAGCGGAAGTATTTTTCGGGAGATAAAAACAAACAGAAAATGACTCGTGATAATCTAATTAATGAATTCAACATTGGTGATAGTGTAAGAAAGGAATTAAAGAGACGGATGTTTGAAAAAGGTGGAAAGCAGTTTAGTAAGCAGATTTACAAAGTAATAGGTAGGTCTGGCTTTAAAATCATTCTCTCTGATAATGAATTAGTATCACCGCGAGAACTTCTAAAAACTGAATTTACTAAATCAGTAGATGAAGAAAAGCAAGTAAAAGATAAAGAGAAAAAAATAACTAAGGAACGAAACACACAGAGATTATTAAAACGTGAAGATATTGATGAAGGTAATGTAAGAACTTCAGATAGAATAAGGAAGAAGAAACAAATATTAGATTTATAAATTAAATACATTTAATCCAATAAGGTTATCAAAATGTTTAGTAGTAGTTATATGTCTAATTCTATGAGAAGTATTATATTTTCCTCCACATACACAACTGATTTTTTTGTTTTTGTTTCTTTCAATTTTTCCCTGTTAGTCTCTCTATATGTTTTTGAATATTCTTTGTTATATTTTTTTAAGTATTCTTTTCTTCTTTCCGATACATATTTCTTTTTATTTATGTCAGTATTTTCTTCTCTGTATTTTCTACACCTTTCTTTGACTTTCTCCTCTTGTATCTTATATTTATCTTTGTTAATTTGGAAATATTCCTGATTTTGTTGTTTAATTTTTTCTTTATTATCCTCTTCCCATTCTTTGATTGTTCTTCCTTCAATTCTTTTATTAACACAATTTTCTGTATGTCTTATTATTTCTCCTTCTCTCTTACCAAGTTCCATTTTGTTATTACATGGAAACATTTCAAAAAGTTCAATGTAGTTATCATCATATTTCAAAACATCAAAAGATATGCATAATTTTGTTTTCCTTCTTTCCATCTCTTAAATGCTCTTCTATGTTCATGAAGTCTCTTATGTAGTGGGTTTGTAGTAGAACCAAAATATATTTGGTCAGTCTGGTATGAACGCATAGCATAAATTTTCCCTTGCTTGTAGTCGGGCATTGTCCTTTTATGTCTTATTATGTCCTTACACTTAAATAGAATTTACCACCACTCACCAGATAACACCAGTTTTGACACACTTGGTGCGGTAAAAAAATCCTTTACGCCAGATTTGAAAATTTTGGTGCGGTATAAAAATCCTTTACGCCAGATTTGAAAATTTTGGTGCGGTATAACTGGACAACTTTCGGGTAAATTTAATGATACATATAGTTTTCTCCTAGTGTGCCGTATAAGGCTTTTTGTCTGTTTTTGTTTCTTTGTATTTATAATCAATAGAAGAGGGTACGACACAGAGATTGCTTTACTCAAAAAAAAATTTTGCTTTACTTTTATTTTTCCGCTTACTTTTATTTTTCTGAAGAAATATAAAAGAATTTCTTTATTTTGCTTTCTTGTATTTATCAAAAATTTTGCTTTTTTATTTTTTTGTTTTGTTGCTTAGTATTGATTTGCGGGACATGAATAGGAGAGGGTGCGACACAGAAAACGAAGGCTGTGAATTTGCAAAAATTCGCGCCGAGATTTTCCGTATCATCTACTGTCGGGATATCAGGCTCACGCCCATATACTAGCTGATATGGCGAGATTGAGCTCTTCGAGCCTCCTAACGCCATAGAGGGTAGACAGTTCATTGCAAACGCAAATGATGGTGCTGCCTCGACCCATGCTCTTTGATTCTCCTTCTTCGTGCAATACATCTTTAGTGAGGCTTTGAGGGGTCTGTGTACCCGCTCGATTTTCCCATTTGCTCGCGGGTTATAGGCAGTAACATATTGCCATTTCATCCCGTAATACTTAGATAGTTTGTCGATGACCTCGTTATTAAAGTCCGAGCCTCGATCAGAACATATCTTTCTTGGTACTCCGATCTGTGAAATGATCCTATCGATCAGCGCCTCGGCCGTCGTCTTGCCGGTAACGTCTTTGACAGGGATGATCCACACATAGTTGGTGGCTCTGTCAATAGCCGTGAGGAGGTATTTGTAACCATCCTTCGATTCTGGGAAAGGTCCCACATGATCAATGTGTATAAACTCAAACATCCCCGCATGAAGAGGAAATTCGCAAATCAGGCCGAAATTTGCCTTCAGTGGTGTTTTGTTTATCTTGCACGGGGTGCATGCATCCACCGCCTGATCTATCTCCTCCTTCATCTTCTTCTACCAGAATCGCCTCGCTACGAACATGTGAGTTCGTTGTCGACCCGGATGCGCCAAAGTGGGTTGTGGGCTGCGACAAATATAAATCGTCTCAGACTCTCCGGTACCCAAAGGGTCCATTTGTCCGGCTGTGACGCATAGCGACCGTGAAGGCCCTTGTACCACAGTAGACCATCTCTCCATCCCATCTCCTTCATCTGATCTTTGATCGCTTTCGTCATCCGTAGCTCATCCGGGTTCTGATATAACTGTATGAGTTCCTTAAACTCCGGATCTTCAGCCTATTGTTGCCTCCATGCGGTAGGCGATGCTATATGAATAGTACCATCTTCTAGCCGTATCCCGATTCTTTCCGGGTCATCGTCTAGGTCACTTCTCCGCTCTTGAGGAGGCTCCGCATAAACATCCTGCGTCTCCTCTTCCTCTCTTATGTTCGCCTTCGCATTCTCATATACCTCATAGGACCACTCAGCATCCTCCTGGGTATGTAGCTTACAACATATCCCGTGATCCGGGCCTTTTGTGGACTGTACCGTAGACCTGTGCGGTCATATCGGACTCCACTCGCCATCTCCATCGTCTCAATGTGGCTGACCTCATACACCTTGTCAGTGGACAAGTCTTCCATCTCCACCGTGGACACCAACGCCGATACTTCTGAGTTAAACTCTAGCCTAGAGAGGCTATCAGCGACCACATTTCGCTTCCCCGGTAAATGGACCATTGTAAAATCGAAACAAGACAAGAACGCTTGCCACCGCGCCAGCCGTCCCGTCTGTTCATGATTCATCAACCATAACAGGTTATGATGATCAGCTCTGACAGTAAATTGAGGTCCTCCCCACAAATACTCTCTGAGCCTCTTGAGGGCCCACAGCACCGCTAACGCCTCTCTTTGCCTTGTGCAATAGTTTCTCTCCGCCGCACACAACTCCCTACTAATAAACATGATTGGGCGTAATTTCTTCCCCTCATCCTCTTGTTGTAATACAGCCCCAATCGCAAACTTAGATGCGTCTGTATCGACTACGAATTGTTTCGTAAAGTCGGGCATCGTTAACACCAGTCCTCCGTCTTTCGAGTCTTTATAAATAAGATCTTTGAGCGCATGAAACGCTTGCAAAGCCTCTTCGTCCCACTTCTCAAAGTTTCCAAAATCTATCATTTTCTCCAACTTAGCCCGTGTTGCACCCCAATCGGGTATAAACTGGCTATAGTATTGCGCCATCGCAAGGAACGAGTGCAATTCAGTGCGGTTCTTTGGTATCGGTCGATTCATAATCTCCTCCCTCTTCTCTTTGGATATCGAGACTCGATTATGGGAGATCTCGTACCCTAAGTATGTCACACTCGTCTTGGCAAGTTGACACTTCTTTAGATTGCACTTCAGGCCAAAAGCTCCGATGCGCCTGAATATATCGGACAAATGATCGATATGCTCTTCCATTGTGTTAGAGTATACGATAATGTCATCGATATAGCAAAATGCATATTCTCCCGCCTGCTCTCCCCGCCTTCTCATAAAGCCTCCGTCAGACAAATCATCGTACTGACTGCTCAACATCTTCTGCATCGCCTTCTGGAAAAGTCCTGGGGCTTGCTTGAGGCCCATCGGAAGCACTTTCCATTGGTATATTTCCATACCCACCACAAACGCTGTCAGCCATCTGGACTTTTCCTCCAGTGGTATCTGCCAGAAGCCATTCTTAAGGTCAATGACCGAATAGAATTTTGCATTCCGCAGTAGTCTCCTTCCTTCTTCTAGTGTCGGGAGAGGATTTCTCTTCTCCTCCAGCACCTTGTTAACACGAGCATAGTTAACTGTCAGGCGCCATTCTCCTCCTGGCTTCGGCACTATTCTCGGTTGTGAGACTATTGGAGATGTTGATCTCTCAATAAAGTCCTCATTGAGCAGCTGTCTTGCTAGCTCCTCCGCTATCTTCGCCTCATGTATACTCAAATTCGCCCTTCGTGGTGCCGGTGACGGCTCCGCACCCGGTATTTTGTAAATAACCGCAGTGAAATCTTCAGGCTTGACACTACCTGCATGTGGAGGGTCAAAAATTTCCTTGTTCGCCTCTAATTTGGCTTTTAAAAGCTGTCCGACTCATCATCTTTACCGAGCTCCACCAGCATGTCAATGAGTCTCGCGTATTGCAAAGGAGCTTTACGGGCGTAAAAACCATAAAAGCATGTGAATGCTTGCGGTATCAATTTCAACTTGTCGAGGTCTCTGAGCTTCCGCTTGTATGCACTGCTCTGCTCACGAGTTCCCATACGACAAGCCACCACTAGCTGTTGCTTGCGAGAGGGTACCGGTATAGGATGATCAATAAGCCGGTCCCTTATTTCCTGCGCCCATATCGCCTTCACATTATATGGCAGGATAATAGTATACGGCTTATTATTTTCGAATAAAATCCGTAAGCATTTCTTCACTTCAGTTAGTGAACACGGCCACGTGGGCTCGTCACCCCAGAAATCAGTAACAAAACTTTTAATAGTTTCTGGTGGAGTATCCGGGATTCGCCTCGTTCTCCTTGGTACAAATGCTTCCCTTTTTTCTTCTCCTACTTTGGCATGGAAACAGTATCGTTAGTAATATGGACATCTGTTCCTACTCCTTCCGCGAATCTCGCCAACGACGGGCTTCTTTGTGCGACACATATAATCTCCTGCTTTCGCTTCTCAATTAAGTCATCAATAGACTTTTTGTCCCAATGGCATGTCGGAACTGTGACAGTGCACACTTGGGATTCCCAATTGTCGGTCCAGGACAGCTCATCCGGTCTTACGACATGGGGGTGAACGTACACCTCAAGTGCCTCATGTGCGATGGCCATCTTTTTGTGATCCGTCGCTAGACTCAGCTCATAAGCCTCAAAAGCGTCAGTAGCGTTGAAGGGATCAATATTGTTCTTTTCTCCTCTTTTTACTCCATATATCACTCGCCGTGCGGCGCAATCAATCACAGCCCCCATCGTAGCCAATTGGTCATACGATAGTAATATTGACCCGTGGTAACCGGGGACGACATAAAGGTCCATGCGGTATACTCGTGTGGATTTTAATTTAAAGGTCAGTGTGATGATGCCCGTGATGACCGTCGGCTACCCACTCCCTTCAGAGTGCCCGTTGAATTTTTCATATTTCCGTCCAACCAGTCCCGTTATCGATTAAAAAACTTCCGGCCGACAATATTAATATTCGCCATCGTATCATTACCCACTTTTAATATTGTCTTCAATGTTTCACAATAAAGTTCCGTATAACACAGAGCATCGGGCCTGTGTATATTGACTGCGAGAACAAGAACTTTACGTTCCAAATTTTGGAGTCTTGTCTCTGAGTTTTTCAACTCCTCCTTCTTCTCCTCCTGCTTCACCTCATTAACATTGTTATTATTCTGCGGTACTGGTGCGTTTACTATGTGAGCGACATTGTCTTGTGGCACTTGAGTACACACATTGTCTTTTTGCTCGCCAGCCGCCGCGATCGCAGACATTGAGTCTGTTCGTGGTTGTTTGCTTGGCCGAGGCGATACGTCTGCCATTGGCCTCCTCGCCTCCATCGCAAGTCTCGCCTTCCTATTTGCATCAGTTATCATTGGTAACCGTGATATATGAACGGGTATGAGACTACCTTGGGGCTGCAGTCTCTGTGTACCCACATCTTTGTATTCAGATTGAGGAAGCGTTGGCCCAGTCTGCACAACAGCATTAGAAAGCACTGTGACTTTAGAGTTAAACTTCACAGTCTTCTCCTTCCTCTTTTCTTCCCCCTCCAGTCATTCCACCACCTCGAAACGATTACCTTGAGTAGTGTCCGGGTGGGATGACGTATCGGTCTCCGAGGCAGTGTTGTAGGCCTGAGCTCGACCGAAATTCGGGTTGGAGCTTGCCCATGAGCCTCCTCCTCTTGGTGGGGGGGCTGGAGCTCGAACAGCTCTCCCTCCATAAGGGGTATATCCCCGACCTCCTCCTCTTCCTCTCTGAAGGGTTCCTTGCCACCTCGAGGCTCCTCTCCATGTTCCTCCTCCTCGTCCTCCTAATGCTCCTCCTCCTCGTCCTCCTGCTGCTGCTCCTCCTCCTCGTCCTCTTTGAGAGGCCTTTAGGTTCTTTTGTCTCTCCCTTTCCTCCTTCTTCTCCTTCATCCTCTCCACATAGGCAATGATCGCCTGTCGTAACTCCTCATCATCACACATATTGGCGTACCAACCTTCGTTCGCCCGGTTCCTTGCCTTCCGTCCTGCTCAGAAAATTTGCCCTTGCTGTTGGCTTCTGCCTATCATGATTGAAAGAGCAGTCTCTGTTCTCCATCTGTGCCTTACACTGCAAGCCCGCGAACCACTTCCAACATGCGGTCTTCAGGTCTGGCTCTCTCTGTCTCTTCCAACCGGCAACTCTGTGTGTAAGTGTCTTGTGCGCCAACAGGAACACCGCCTGCCTGTGCCGTATGTGCCTCCGTGAGCGAGTCCATGTTTGAGCATGCACTCATCACTTCTTGAAACAGTGCTGACGGAGCAACACTTTGAACCGTATTTTCGAACACGTGTGTCTCGAGGAAGTTCTTGGACTTCACTGAGCTAAACGTCGAGCATTGTTGTATGAGCTGAGTAAGCTTACTCGGATTAACTGTGTGTAACGCCGAGAAGAAATAGAGGATGATCGACTTGCGGCCATAGAATAGCCCATAGGAGGAAACTACCTCCGTAAGGGTCGCCGCCAAGCCAACAGCACTCCTCAAACTCATCGCCACTGTCTCAAAGATTTCAAATCCTATGAGAGTACCAGTGCAGAGATGCTGGTATCCATGAGATTGAAAATATGAAATGAGTGTGGCCACCGCCAGTTCACACTCAGCGTCTAGGCCTGTTGCATTGTTTCTCTTAAGCTCCTCCTTCTTTCTCAAAAACTTGTACTGTGTCAGATCAAATCCCTCCGAGACTAGAGATTGGTCAAAAGCAGTAACAAGTGCCTCGTATTCCTGCGTTTCGTCGCAAGGAAAAGCCTTCATGCAGACATTGATCTCTTTGAGCTTGCTCAAAAGCGAAGCATCAGAGTCTTTGTCTGAGCTCGTCTTGGCATATAGCATGAGACTTGCCACTCCTCCTTTCTTCCCCTTGAAGGCATTTATGATGTTTTGTCTGTCCTTCTTCTCCGTGTTTGTGACCACCACCGTAGTTGAGCCCGGGGGTGCAGGGGCTGGTGGGGCAGGAGCTGGTGGGGTCAAATATGTCCGAGGGTGTGCCTTTGCACCACTCACTTTTGCTTTCATTCTCTCCAGTCTCATCGTCTTCTCGAACTCCGCCTTCTCTTTCGCCTTCTTCTTCTCAGATATCACCAGCTTTTGAGCATGAGTGATAAAGGCCGCCAATTCAGAAGCAGATCTGAGAAAATTATATTTCTCCACATATTGGTCAACACCTGCTTTGTTGGCGACCGGTGGTCCGTTACTAAGTGATTTAAGGACAGAGTGATCCTTGGTAGGAATCCATCTCTTCCATGCCTCCTTATGCAGTAACGCACCCATCAACAGTCCGATCTTGGTCAGAACTCTGTCGGTCTTCTCTTACTCATCAATCACATGATGAGTTTCTCCTGCTGCCTTAATGCTTTTTTCCATCTCTGCCTTCCCCTCCTCCAAGGCCTTCATTTCCATCGTAAAAAATGAAATATGCCACTCGAGTTTTTCGAACCCAGATTGGTCTTCATTTTTGTTACATCGACTGCCTCCTGACCAGTCGCGAGGAATCTGGCCGGTACTGGAGGTGGCCCTCACATCGTGGGCCGTATGAACGTTCCCAAATCAGGGTTTGAGTATACATCCCAAAGATAGCATCGAGTAATTCCAGGTGGGTGTGTGTGTCCCCAAACTTGATATGCTGTATCTTTTTTCTCTCTTCTGGATCAGAGACCAGTTTGCCGAGGAGCTGTGCTGTGTTTGATAATAGGATATAGACATCCTTTTTAGCACGACTTTTCTCTCTTCTTTGATTCTGAGGGATCCACACATAGGTATCCTTCTCTTCCCCCATCTTGTTATCAAACTCTTCTTTAGTGAGGTCATAGTGGTCTTGCACCCACTGTTGTTCCTCCACTGTGATCTCCTCTCCATCACTATGAATCAAGTCGATCATTTTTCGTCCTCCTCCTCCCATGTAGGCAGGTGGTAAGGGATTACCATATGCTCCTCCTCCTCCCGTCTCTTCTTGTTCAAATCCTCCTTCATCTTCGTCTCCTCCATATCTTCCTTCATCATCCCAGCCCTCTTCTACTCCTCCTCCTACTCCTTCATCTCCTCGTCCTCCTCGTCCTCCTACTCCTCCTAGTCCTTCATCTCCTCCTCCTCCTCCTCCTTCATTCAATCCTCTTCCTCCTCCTCCTCCTGCTTCTTCTTCTTCTCTTCTTTGTTCTGCCTCCGAGAATTCACTCACTTCGGCGGTCTCTGTCGACATGATGTCGTAGTAGTAATTAACAGGAGGACAGTGTCAGGGAATCTCACTCTACCCTCTCTATTAGTTTCTCTCTTCACTAGTCAATCGACTGAAGGAGGAACAGAACACAAACGAACAAAAACCAAACATGTCCTCTATGAAACACTGTTTGTATGTTTGTTTTTGTTTGAGAAAAATAGTCTTTGAGACTTTCTCCGATTTCTTGTTCTCCTTACTCAGATTACTTTCTCCTCCTTCTTTTCTATATTGTATCTAGTATGAGGCACTTGGACCTACACACAGATAGTAATAGAGAAGCTAGAAAAGCTCTCCTTGAGAAGTCGACAGTCGGTCGGATAGGTTCTCAGACCTACCTTTAGAAAACGATCAGAGAGTTGCAAAAATACTCTGACGTAGAAGGGTAGAGTGTTGTGCTCCTGTCCCTATGCTTGTTTGTGTTTTGTGTGTGTTCCTTCACTCCTCTGTCCACCTCCTTCTTCTTGGTCTCTGTGTGAGAACAGCAAGAACGACAGAGAGTTTGTATCTGATGTCTCCTTGTGAGCACACAGATATGGATTGGGCTAGAGGGTACGAGACACCTGCTTGAGACCAATCAAATTATTTGTTTTGTGAAAGAGTTATGAGGGAGCTGTGTTGGAGTATTTGTTTTTGTCTGACGTCCCAGTGTGAGACAGGTCAGTGAAAATTCACTCTGTTGCCTGTGTGGCAAAGCAGAAAGAAATCACCCTAGTGATGTGGACTCCAAATGTAATGCCCCCAACGATAGCACGTAAAAAGTCGGTAATACAACCAAACACAGTCCTCAAAAGATGAGAATGATGTCTCGTTATATTAGCGTAGTGAAGCCGAAAAGGAAAACGGCAACAGACCAGGAATAGAATGGCATCAGGTCTAATCCGGACGAATAATAATGAAAAACAAGATGGTGCACCTGTCACCAGGAAAAGATACTTTTTACCGGCTATCCGGGGGGTGATGCCTACAGATCCAGTATCAGAACAATTAATGCAAATACACATTTTTGGACCGAGTGTGTATATCTGGCCCAGGCTACAAAGTGGGTATAGTTATTGTTCCGTTCTTAATACCTACTATTCGTTTCAGTCGTCCGTTACTGTTGGACGAGATACACTCGTGACAATCATTAAAGTCATTCTTCGATATATCATAAGACATTACGGGCAACGGATGGGTGCGTGTGTAAGTATTGGCGAATGACTCAGCTTGAAGATACTTGAAATTTTACAGTGTATACTCAAAATCTTACACAGTGTAAGTCACAGTGTTGGCGACTCGAATGGCCTAACTTAAAATTTTGTTTAATTCATCATGTTAATACGAGTACGGCGACGACCGTCACTCAGGTTCGTATTTGCATTCTATCCCGAGTCAGGTTGGTCGACGGCGGTGTAAGTTCAACCTCTCGCGCGCTCAGGGGGCAGAGGGGATTATGCCGGCTCACCCGATATGTAATGGCAACACTTACCGTTCCGGTCTGATCTGAACTTGACGCTACTACGGAGTACCTACTTTAGGTATGCCACAGTCTTCACATCGTTAGGATAGTTATCTGTTATTAAATATCGTACTATTGCAACAATTTAAACTTCTCTCTTTTAATCGTCCATACGATCACAGGAAGGAGGAGAAGCCATCAACCTCGATCCAAACGGGCCCCGACAGCCTCCATATTCCTACCGCTTACATTTACCTCTTTTCTCCTAATAAATAGAGGTTATCGGATACTGCTTGAACCGGGGAGGGGGGATTGTAGGCACAGATAAGTAAATATGTGCTACTTTAATATAACCCTGTTTCAACCCAGACACAATAAAACTCGGGAAGTTTCCAATGTAATCCTCTTGACCGGGTAACGATAATATTACTATTAGTGACCATTACACTTTTTAGACCGGAATATATTATCGTTAGGCCGGACCACGATAATTGGCTGGTGTTGGCCTTGGTTGTTTTTGCCTCCGCTAGTCTCCCACATTTTCCACCATTTTTGACCCTCATTCATATAAGAACAGAGGATTGGGTTACTAGCGGAGTGGATTGAATTGGTTGTATTAAAGAAGAGGCATCAATAAATATATTCTTTTAGACCAGAACCGGCAAAAAAAGGGAAGAAGAAAGAACAAGGAAGAAAGAAAGAAAGAAAGAAAGAAGAAAGAAAGAAAGGAAGGAAGGAAGAAAGAAAGAAAGGAAGGGAGAACGAGAAGAAGAAGAAGAAGAAGAAGAAGAAGAAGAAGAAGAAGAAGAAGAAGAAGAAGAAGAAGGAAAGGAAGGGAGAAGAAGAAGAAGAAAGAAAGAAAGGAAGGAAGGAAGGAAGGAAGGAAGAAGAAGAAGAAGAAGAAGAAGAAGAAGAAGAAGATGAAGGAGGAGGAGGAGGATGATGATGATGAGGAGGAGGAGAAGAAGAAGAAATAGAAGAGAAGACAATGACGATGATGATGATCATGGCGATGACGATGAAGTTAGCGGTATTGTCTGTAGGAGCCTCGACCAGGCATTCCACCTCTGTGTTCGGGCCAACACGATCGGTCCCCCAGGCGCGCGATAGTACATGCGCAAGAAGAAGCAGCATATTTGCCACACAGCAGTCGAGCACGTATCAATATGTTCAGCACAGCGTCATCTCATGAGGCAGAATACGTAGCAATCTGAACAGCACAGCGCCAGGTTGACGGAGAATACCCGAAGTGGTGCGCTCCGCCGGCGCCGAAGCCTCCTCCTCCACCAAACGGGCTTCCTCCGTGAGAATGCGCACGCTGGTGCGCGAAGTGCGAATGCCCACCCATACCTCCCCCCATGCCTCCTCCGCCACCTGAACACCGCAAACACTGTCAAGTCATGCAGGCTGCAGACTAGCTTAGGTACCGAAGAACATCCGAACGATTTCGTCCATATCTACGGGACCTACATCACAGTGCAACACAGAGTAGCATTTTGACAAGGCAACACAAGAGACGAGACGTACTCATTTCGTTTATGTCAGCGCCACTGTCGTAGCGACGACGCTTTTCTGGATCTGAAAGGATTCCATATCTGCACACGAAGCAGAATGCATTCCATATTTATAGACAAGCAAGAGTGGGTTTGCAGGAAGGAAAGGTTCGTACGCCTCTGTAATCTGTTTGAACTTTGCCTCTGCCTCCTGTCTCTTATGTTCTGTATCGCCATTCTGCCACAGCACACGCAAAAATTGAAGGGCTGGATGTACATGGTCCTGTGTCGCGCCTGCAGCAGCTGTCCCGCTCACCTTGTCCGGATGCCACTTGAGTGCAAGCTTCCTATACTTCTTCTTTATCTCTGCATCTGTTGCATGCTTGTCAACCCCTAAGATCTTGTAATAGTTGATACGACTGGCTTTCTTTTGCTCCCTCTGCACGTGCCGCATCTGCTCAGCTATTGACTCGTCCCCTACAACACAACCAAAACCCAAACTCTACTCTCTCGCTTTTGGGTGGTACAAGCCTTCACGCTTTGATGTTGAAATGGATTTGATTTCTTTCCCAATATTGAAATCTGTCATCACGCTCTTCGCTTGTGATTGGATTTGTTTCGACATGCACGTATCAATATGGCACATGCGACATAAGACGATATATTCTGTGGTGTGGCGCGTGGGTGGAGCAAGAGACGAGATGCACATCATCAATTATTATGATAATCAGGCAGATTGCTTCTGCATGCGGATGTCGGGTGTGCAGCGCGGTTCTGGCTGTGGGAGCAAAATGTGAAAATGCATAGCATGGGGTGGGGAGCTGGATGAGTATGGGCTGCTTTGCAGCGAGATGCGCTGAACATGGATGGCACTTTGAAGAAATCAATCGAAGTGATATGAGTCCTTCCATGTCTGTATGAGCGCAAATGTAAAAGGGATCATCGATAGAGCAGAGTTAGATGGGACAGGTGACCCGGATTGAGCTGCTGGAGTTGTTTGTAGTCTCTGCGCATGAGACACAAGTGATGAGATAGAACAATAACGGGCTAACAGATGAGCAACGTGGCGCTAGAAGCTGGTGAGGACCTGAGGGCGGCGTCGAAGTCTTCCATTTCAGTCAGGCACTGCGCTCGCCGCTGCCATGCCTGTCAACAGCGACCAGCACCGCCCCGTGCCACCCCTCATTATCGTGCCAACTATCGGGCCACAACTCTTTAAGAAAGTTATAGGAGATTGATAGGATGAGATGATGAGGAACAGTTAAGATAATTAACCAGAGAGCCTAGGAAAATAGAAGCTGCTAAATATAGATAAAGACAGCATGGGGCAAAAAAAACACATACAAGAACGAGAATATTTTGGCGTCGGACGAAAAGCAGAAACGAATATAAAGAATAAGACAGCATGAACACATATACAGCATGAACACATATACAAAACACAGACGGGCAGAACTACGCAACAGAAGCGAGGACATGCATTCATGAACTGCAAGCAGATAACGTCAAGACAACAGGCGGGTGCATACACAAATAATGGAAGAGAATGATGAGCGTGAAGATGACGGGGTTGTGTGTGCATGGGTCGGCACATGCACATGCCACTGGGTGATTTCAAGTGCAGCTCAAGGGGTGAAGGGCAGGCAATCGACATTGCCGATGGACCTTAGTGTACGTTGGATTCATTTCCAAACAGCGATCACAGTCCTGCCACAAGACATAGCACAAAACTCAAGCAATTCTTTTCGCGCACGACTGCAGACATGAATTCAAGGACAGACAGCAGAAGAGGAAAACAAGGGCCGGCCAACCTGTTTGGCCTCGGCCCAGTTGCGCTGCTTCATGCGCGCGGCGGCGCGGTTGCAGTAGAGCGTGGAACACAACTCCACTGACTCACGCTCCCCCGCCTCCACCTCGCGCAGTGCTGCCGAATACTTGTCCACCGCCTCCGTCTAGCAAGTCCATGAGGCATGTTGGG
>WBZZ01001733.1:42500-125000 GCA_019918135.1 Paulinella micropora
TGAATCTCATGCTCCTACAATGCGTGCACTTCTTCATCCCGGTTTATCAACTGCTTCAGCTCTTGCCATACTCAACACGTGTGTTCAAAGAAGAATGAGTTACACTATGCGCGTCCTGCCTCCTCATCTGTCTATGCGGGGTCTACATCACTTCGATAACCTGACTTATCGATGCTTTGTGTCCCGACTGGGTATCAGTACTCCCCTACCTCCCTTGGCACAATCACTTATCCGCTTGCCTGGAAGATATGGAGCCTGTTGCCCGCAACAGACATCCCTTCTAGCACATGCTGCCTACAGTTCCTCACTCATGCTAGCTATCTCTTCTCGTGCTATCCCGGAGCAACAAGATCCTAGACGTTTGCTTACTACTAATGGAGACTTTCTCACTGACTCCTACAACTCTTTAGAACGGAATGGTGTTCCAATTGCTGACATCAGGCCACTGCTCACGCCTGGCATCATCCCGCCTGCTCACATCCAGAGTAGATTTACTCACTCCATCTACTCCACACTACGCAATCGGCTGCTTCTGCAAGGAAGAGATCAACATGGTCCTGCTTTCCCTGCACTAATGCTATCGGCTGCCCAAGAAGGAGCTCGTGCACTACCATTCTCAACAATCCCAGTCAATCCTGAACTTTCGCTCAGAGACGCTGAGATCGAAGCTGCACTCTTAGCCAGACTGCCCCAAATCCCTTTATCTGGCATTCCTACTACTGGCGTCAACTGCCCTGGTTGTCAACAGCTACTTACTCCGTCAACTGCCCTTGTTGTCAACAGCTACTTACTCCCGATACTGCTACCTACCACTTTCTCACAAGAACTTGTTCCGTAGTTGGAGGGGCTATCATAAGGAGACATGATAGTTATGTGAAGATGTTGGCCACTTTTCTTCGACGCTGTGGAGCAGTCGTCGAGATCGAGCCTGACCATCTACACTTTCAAGATGCGACACAAGAGAGCATCCTGATCTACGCGTTTGGTGGCGTCCTGCTAATATGAGTCCTCCTGATGCACTCATTGATGTTAGTTTCGCTTCCCCCACTGGCGCTCTTGGTCGTGAAGCCTTGGGTTACCTTCGCAGAGTGCAAACGTATAACGCTAGCGTGGTTCGAGGCCTACCAGCTGCGCGAGACACGCTCGCTGATGCCATGATTGATGATTTCCCTCCGAACCCATGTGGCCTTCTACCCTACTTTCGAGCGATGTCTGCGGCTGAAACAGCGCGAGGCAACGCGCGAATCCTTGACTTAGCAAAGCGGCGCCTTTGGGATGCACCGCGACGCTCTCACTAGCTTAGTGATAGTTCTTCTTTCTTCTTTTGTACATAGTCTCTTATTCCTTTATTCTCTCTTTCCTGCTCTTTTTCTCCCCTCATTTCTTTCTTTTTTTCCCTCTCACTTCTGTCCAGTCTTCATATCTACTTTCTTTCCCTTTTTAACATTCCTGTTTCTCTCCTCATAAATTCTGTTCCTCTATCATATCTATTTCATACTTTATTTCTTTTCCTTCTCGCTTGTTTATACAAACATCGACCTAGTTACGCTCTGACTTTAGTCTTTGTACAATTTTGTTCTCATTAAAAGAAGAAGAAGAAGAGAAGAAGAAGAAAAAGAAGAGAAAGGAGAAGAAAAGGAGGAGGAGGAGGAGGAAGAAGAAGAAGAAAAAGAAGAAGAAGAGAAGAAGAAGAAAAAGAAGAGAAAGGAGAAGAAAAGGAGGAGGAGGAGGAGGAGGAGGAGGAGGAAGAATAAGAAGAAAAAGAAGAAGATTGTCAGGGCCCCCTGTCTCACTCAGCTGCTTATGATTATTAATACGATGTTGTATTTGCATGAAACAAGAATAACAACAAGAAGAAGCAGAGAGGAAGATGAATTAAAGGAAAAAGAGAATAAAGGAAGAAGACGAGAGAGAGAGTGAGAGAGAGCACGAGAGACAAGAGAGGATAGAGGAGAGAGGAACTACTAATTTTCACTCACTCCGATCATTCTAGTATATTACTACTGATGCAAACATAAACATTAATATTAATAACATGAATACTTAAGCTACATATTACGCAACATATCTAAACATAAACATTAATATTAATAAGATTAATACCAAGCGACCTAATATTAATACTTTCAATTAATACGCTCGATTTAATAACTAGGTTTCCACCTTAGATAAAGGTATGACTTAATAGCTATACTTTTCACGTGGACGATCCTTGAGTCCGATTGTAAAAATTGTTCTCTCAATAAAAACGAAGAAGAAGAAGAGGAGAGAGGAGAGAGAGGAGAGAGAGAGAGAGAGAGAGAGAGAGAGAGAGAGAGAGAGAGAGAGAGAGAGAGAGAGAGAGAGAGAGAGAGAGAGAGAGAGAGAGAGAGAGAGAGAGAGAGAGAGAGAGAGAAAACAGAGAGTGAGATGGAACAAAGACTGTGCGTGTGTGAGAGAGGAGAAGTATGCCATTTTGGGCTTAACGTTTTATGTGGACGCCTTGAGTTTTTCTCTTAAACCTCCTTCATTGCTGAATGCGTCTGCAGAGACCTTTCTGGTAGTGATATGGACAAATGGGGCAAGACTGGCCGGAAAAAAAAGAGATTCTACCGTATCCCCGCATTATAGAGCATGCGCAGTTGACAAGCAAAATAAAGAGTTCGGTACTCACTCAAAAGAATCCTATTTACTTATCTTTTGCAGTCATGCGCAGCAACAAAAATATTGATAGTAACGTCAACTTGTTAATTTTACGTAAATGACAAGGTTACGCCCGGTAGGTCGAGGAGGTTAGCAGCTCACTGAGAACTAAACAAGGGAGTCAGTTTACCTTTACTTCCGAGTGTCATTATTAGTACTTTGCTTTTCAGCTCAGTAGGAATGATGATAGTCTTGGGATCATCCGACTTGTCTGGTTTAGGTTCCACTACGCGGAATGCGAAGATATTGATTTTAAATCAATATTGATATTAATCAAAAATCAATATTAATATTGTCGAAAACATTGGTTTTATATAGCAGATTTTGCTGCTGGGCCGGCAGTGTAACATAAAAAACTCAGTGATTCATCTAGTGGCACCTGATACCTTAAATTCAGCTTTCATTACTTAAAAAAATATTTTTTTGGAAAAAATAAATTTTTTTCTATAGATATTGATTGTTCCTTTTTTTTCAATATTTCTCACTAGTAGCTATGCATCCGTCAGCTCTAAGTCCCAGCAATATTTTTTACAATTTTTTTGAAATATTGCTTTTTTGCAATATTATTATTGCATCAGTTTGTTTCAATATTTTCATTATAAATATTGATTTTTTGCAATATATATTAATATTGCTTTTTTCAATCTTAATATCGTATTGATTTCAATATTAATATTGCTTTTTGCAACATTAATATTACATCAATTTCAATATTTTCAATATTAATATTGCTTTTTGGTAATATTAATATTGCTTTTTTCAATATTAATATTGGATCATTTTCAATATTAATATTGCTTTTTTGCAATATTAATATTGCATCAATTTCAATATTTTCAATATCAATATTGCTTTTTTCAATATTGATATTGTTTTTTTTTCAATATCAATATAATATACATTTTAATATTAATATTTCTTTTTTGCAATATTAATTAATATTATTACATAATTTCAATATTAATATTATTTTTTTGTAATATTAATATTTCATACATTTCAATATTAATTAATATTGCGTTTTTGCAATATTAATATTGCATAATTTCAATATTAATATTGCTTTTTTGCAATAATAATATTGTATACATTTCAATATTAATATTGCTTTTTTGCAATATTAATATTATATAATTTCAATATTAATATTTCTTTTTGGAAACATTAATATTGCATACATTTTAATTAATATTAATTAATATTGATTTTTAGCAATGTATGTTAATATTATATAATTTCAATATTAATGTTGCTTTTTAGTAATATTAATATTGAATAAATTTAAATATTAATATTATTTTTTTGCAATATAAATATTGCATAATTTCAATATTAATATTGCTTTTTTACAATACTAATATTACATACATTTCAATATTAATATTGCTTTTTTGCAATATTAATATTACATAATTTCAATATAAATATTAATTTTTGGCATTACTAATATTGCATACATTTCAATATTAATATTGTTTTTTTTATAGAAATATTAATTAATATTACATAATTTCAATAGTAAAATTATTTTTTTACAATACTAATATGACATACATTTCAATATTAATATTGCTTTTTTGCAATATTAATATTGCATAATTTCAATATTAATATTGCTTTTTAGCAATGTTAATATTACCATTTCAATATTAATATTGCTTTTTTGGAATATTAATATTGCATAATTTCAATATTAATATTGCTTTTTTGCAATATTAATATTGCATAATTTCAATATTAATATTGCTTTCTTCTAATATTTATATTGCATACATTTCAATATTAAAATTGATTTTTTGCAATATTAATATTGCATCGATTTCAATATTAGTATTTCTTTTCTGCAATATCAATATTAATATTACATCAATTTCAATATTAATATTATTTTTTGTAATATTAATATTGCATCAATTTCAATATTAATATTATTTTTTGTAATATTAATATTATATCAATTTCATCATTAGTTTTTTTTGTAATATAAAATTAATTAAATTTCAATAGTTATAATGCTATTTTACAATGCATGTATTAACTACATTTCAAAAAGAATTCTTTTTCATTCTTTCTCTCTCTCTCTCTCTTTCTTACTCTCTCTCTCTCTCTGTCTCTCTCTGTCTCTCACTCTATCTTCCTATTCTATCTCTCTCTCTCCCCTCTCCCTCCTATTCTCTCTCTCTATCTATCTCTTCCTTGCTTACTTTCTTTCTTTCCTTCTTTTCTATCTCTCTCTCTCCTGTCAACTTCTTCTCTCTCTCTCTCTTCTCTCATTCTTTTCATCTCTGTTTTCTCTCATTCTTTTCATCTCAGAGTCTGTTCTCATTTTTTCATCTCTCTTCTTCTCTTTCTTTCTCTTTTTCTGAAATATATCTATATTTATATTGCTATTGATAGAAATATACATGTTGAAAGTTAGTCAATATTTATATTGAAAAATAACAATATAAATATTAAACTTGTTAATACTTATATTTCAGAGAGAGATATATATAGATAGAGAGAGATGAAAAGAACGAAAAGAACGAAAAGAATGAAAAGAATTCTCTCTGAAATGTAGTTAATACTTAAATTGCAAAATAGCAATATAATTATCAGAGAGAGAGAGAGAGAGAAAGAATTGAGAGAAAGAGAAATAGAAAGAAAAAGAGAGAGAAAGAAAGAGAGAGATAGAAAGAGAAAGAGAGAGAGAGAGAAAGAGAGAGAGAGAGATGAAAAGAACGAAGTCACATTGTCAGCTTGGACAACAGGAAAGCAATCCTAGGTACTCACTGCAAAAAATAAAAAACTGTTGCAACAAAAAAAGTAAAGAAGACCTGATGTCCGCTCGACCAGGAAAATCATCCAAGCTCATCATGATCACGTGCACACACACACACACAAAATGAAACAAAGAAAAGTAAGGAATACATAGGCTTAAGCTTGTTGTTGGGTCGTCGAGCTCGCACAACTGGAAAGCAATCCGAGGTTCTCACTGCAAAAAATAAAAAAGGTTGCAACAAAGAAAAAATCAAGAGACCTGTTGGCGGCTCGCGATCGACCAGGAAAGCAAAAAACAAACAAACAAAGAAACAAAAACAAACAAACAAACAAACAAACAAACCAAGAAAAGTAAAGAAGACCTGTTGAGTACTTGTTGTTGGGTCGTCAACGTGCTGATGCAGAGGGAGTTACTCTACGTATACCAACGACCACTAAACGACCAAGTCTTTGGTTGTGAAAAAAAACAGATTTCAATATTTGCCAGCAAAAGATAACAGGCTTATATCAATAAAAAGAAAATTGTGATTTCTGCTGTTAAAAAAGTTTTTCAGAAATTGGGGCCGGCCATCACTCCCTATCAAAACTAATTGGAAACGCAATTTGTCAGGACACCACCTGCACAAAATCAATTTTTAACATTATGCACAAAATTATCATTGTGAACAATGTTAAATATTGATTTTGTGCAATATTAATACTGATATTTCTCAATATAAATATTAATATTTGTCAATATTGATATTGATTTTTTTAATATAAATTGCATCGATTTCAATATTTATATTGCTTTTTTGCAATATTACTATTGCATAAATTTCAACATTAATATTGCTTTTTTTGCAATATTAATATAACATACATTCCAGTTCAATGTTAATCTTGCTTTTTTTGCAATGTTAATATTGCATCAATTTCAATGTTAATATGATTTTCTTTTTTGCAATGTTAATATTGCATCAATTTCAATATAATATTGGTTCTTTCTAATATTAATATTGCATCAATTTCAATATCAACATCATGTTGCTTTTTCCAATATTAATATTACATCCATTTTTCAATATTTGTATTGCTTTTTTACAATATTAATATTACATCAATTTCAATATTTATATGTTATTATTTTTTCACAATATTAATATTGCATACATTTCAATATGTATATTGCTTTTTTTTCAATATTAATATTGCATCAATTTCAATATCAATATTGTTTTTTTTCAATATTAATATTTTATACATTTCAATATAAATACTGATTTTTTACATTATTGATATTGCATCAATTTCAATATCAATATTACAAAATATTGTATCAATTTCAATATTAATATTGCTTTTTTGCAATATTAATATTGCATCAATTTCAATATTAATATTGGTTTTTTTGCAATATCAATATTACATAAATTTCAATATTATATTGCTTTTTTGCAAAATTAATATTGCATCAATTTCAACCTGTCCTATTCCTTCGTGAATAAAATAATATTGCACTAATTTCAACTGACTTTTAGATCCTGAATGAGGAGAAAGTAAAAAACAAGTGCACACCTCCAACGAGCCAGAGAAGACTTTCATAAAGCATAGGCAGGAAAAGGCAGTAACGTCATTTTCGGCTCTGGGAGAGGCTAGCAAAGATATTAAAGAAAAGAAATTCTTTGCTGACATGGAGATCGCCCGATCCTACGGAGAGAGAGATGTAAACTTTGCGAAGACTGGATACTACATGATTTGGGGCAGATCCAAGAAAAGAAGAAGAAGAAGAAGAAAAAGAAGAAGACGAAGAAAGAAGAAGAAGGAAGAAGAAGAAGAAGAAGAAGAAGAAGAAGAAGAAGAAGAAGAAGAAGAAGAAGAAGAAGAAGAAGAAGAAGAAGAAGAAGAAGAAGAACAAGAAAAAAAACAAGAAGAGCAAGAAGAATAGCAAGAAGAAAAAGAAGAAGAAAAATAAGAATAATAATAGTGCTTCTCTGTCAATGGCTGATGCAAATCTGCACATGCGCCTCCATCGTCTCACCCGTGAGGGGAGTACGAAGAATTGACGATAGGCTCTAATGACACCCCCGCAAGGGCAGTTCCAACACTTCCAGACGGACCGGTATGTTCAATGAAAATACTGGTGGCACCGACGGGAATCGAACTGGCGACAGGGCCCAGATGGTAGAACTTGACCACTGGGCTATCACGGTGTCATAAAAGAATAATAATGATAATAGTAACAATAATAATAATAATAATAGGCTTCCTCAGATTATAGCATCAGATCCAGATCCTGGACATGTGCCTCCATTGGGTCACCGGGGTCAGCCGATCCCAACGCATTGTCAGAACACCAAACAGACATAGCAGCAACAGCAACAGCAGGGGCAGATGGGGGCTGTGAAGTGCATGAAGACCTAGATGCGAGGGTGTTAGCTGAAGAGAAGAACTCGGAGACACTACGCTGCGCTCCCGAACCCCTCTCTCTAGCCAGGACGTCCACACTGCGCGGACGGCCGCGCCGCGCAACATCAACGTCACTTGGGGGAGAGGGTGGGACAGAAGCTGATGGAACCTCAGTGAGGTCAATCACCTCCTCGCCCCCATCCTCCACCCCAAGCTCCTCTCTTTTACCCTCCCTAGCAGACCAACACTCAGACACATATGATCCAAACAACACATCCAACTTTGGAGGGGGACGCAACGCTGTAACCCCTAACAACGCAGCAAGCCTAAAGTTACTGCGGAAGCGCGACTTGAAAAAACTTACAAAACAATCGTGATTGATCCACAGGCGACATATCATCCCAACCCTGCCGCACAGAGCCCTCCCGCTCCCGCCCAAACAACACTTCCTCCACCACAACCTCACCGCCTACGACCTCACCACCCTCCCCACTCCCTCCACCCCCCTCAGCACCCCCCACAGCCATGCCACCGAGCCTCTGCATACTCAGCAACAGCTGCTTACGTCTCCCCTCATGCATGGGGCAATCCCATAAGAAGTGCGCAAGGGACTCATTGACATCATCATGACAACAGAAGCAGCGAGGGGACATGCCACTGACAAACTTGCTGCGGTACAACCGAAGGCGGTTGTTGCAGCTGAGCAACCTTCTCCGAAGCAGATTATAATGCGCATCATCAAGGGCTACCCATCTTGGGAACTCCTTAGTTCCAAAGACTTGTCTTAGGATGACTCGCAGGCCATCAGTAAGATCGCTGCCTGCCTCTCGCTTGTCCCACATCAGTTGCTGCACCATCTTGACATCCTGCTGAAGGGCCCACTTGTCCACAGTCGAACTCCAACCCTCGAGGTCCTTCTCTGGGCTATTTAGGAGCTCCTGAAGCCCTTGTTGTAGATCCATTGAGTCCCTGATAGCGCCTTCGGCCTCCGCAGTCCAGTCGGATTTGACTTGAGATGCGATGACAGGAAATCGCTCCTCCGGTAGAATACGCAGCCGTCCATAGAACTTCAGTTGCGCTGCCCGCCGCGAACGCTCCGTACTCAAAGAGCGCGCCAGAAAGAGTGTAATCCACTTGCTTGTCTTAGGGCTGATGCCGAGAATCATCCTCATGGGGCGCAGCATTGCTGCCTCCAGCTTGGTGAGCTGCGATACGGGGGCACGCCAGACATCGAAGGCGTACTTCAGCTTGGCTCCCACAAGTTGATTCCATCACATGAGACGATACCTAGCTTGTATCTCACCTGCACACCACAACGAGTACCAACCTGCGGTGGCGACTTCAGTGACACGCGTAGCCCGCAGGGCCTGCTGCTTCCACTTCAGGTCGTCGGTGATAACCACTCCCAGGTACTTGTACTGACTGGTGACACAAAGCTTCTGGCCGCGAAACCACACCACGGGCTCACCTCGCTCCCTGATACTTGGTCGTTTCGCCTTGCTCGACGTGTAAATGGGCATGATTTCCGTCTTGCCGGGCTTCAAGTTGACTTCCAGCCGGTAATCCTCCGCGAACTTGGCCACAACATGGACCATCTTCTGGAGCTCGGTGCGACTGTGACCGATGAGGGCCACGTCGTCCGCATATATTGGCTTGATGAGAACCGACTCTCTGAGCTTCAGGTTCAAAGAGACTACGGTGGGAAAATCCCTACATACCTTTTCACTGCACACCTCTTGCACAAGCTCTCGTATCACCCAGCATTCGGAGGGCTCGACGCCCTAATGATCCAATTCGAAAATAAGGGAATCACTTCCCACTCCCAAGTGGAAGATATGCTGAGAAAAATCTAGGTTAAGTATAAATTAAAACAGAACTCTCAGCGAAAGACCCTTAAGGCAGGCGAAAACCCCTGAGAAAACTAAAGGAGAACGAAAGACTTTTGAGAAGTCATTTGTGACTCGACAAACGGACGATGAGGCACAACGTTACTTCAACTGCAATTCCCCCGGGCACTTAGCTAAAGACTGCAGCAAGCCTTGCATAAAAGGTGAATGCAAGAAAGGCAAGAAACACCCCCGTAAGGATTGCCCACTGTTTAAGTCTAAAAGGTTTTCGGGCACTAAACCTTCCAAGAAGTCCCCTAAAACTACTGTCGCAGTAGCTGAGCAAGCCTCAGACGAACAAGACAATGAACTCACACAGGAAGAAGACAACACAGATAAACAAGACGAGCCTATCGAAGAAAAGGAAGAGAGTCAGTATGTGTTTGCTTTATGTGGACGAGGACAGGAGACAGAGGAGGAAGATAGGCCTAGAACTGGAAGACAGTCAGCTAGGCAGGCTAGCAAAGCAGACAGTCACATCACAGACAGTCTCAGTCTAGACAGTCGCAGACAAGGCAGTCACAGACTAGCAGTCAGCAAGAAAGACCGTCACAGACAGGCAGACAGCAGAGCAGACAGTCGCAGACAGGGCAGTCACAGACGCGCGTGCGCCCCCTCCCCCGCTCCCACGCGCGTGCCCCCAGCCCCCCTCCCTTCCCCCCGCCCTACCCGGCGCGCGGCGGGGCCGCCGCTAAGCGGGGGGGCGGGCCTGGGGCGGCGGCCGGGGGCTGGGACGCCACAAACGCGCCAGCCAACAGCCAGTCAAGGCCCACAGTCACAGCATGACGCGTACCAAGCGCACCGTCGGCCCCGGGGAGACCGAGGGCTGCGACGGCGGAAGAAACACCGGGAGCACTCCAGCCCCGGCAAGAAAAGACACACGTCCGAGTCTGCCGGCAAGGCTAGCTCGCGCCAGGGGCACGACCAGGCCAGCGGCAGCACCAAGCGGAAGAAAAAGAAGACCAAGCAGCGTGACTCACAGCGGGCCCGCAGCCGCTCCGCCCCGCCCCCGGAAAAAGACAGTCCGAAAGAGGAGCTCCGGCGCGGCGCCAAGCGCACGGTGCGCGCCAAGCAGGCCAGGCTCTTCCGGCGCAAGTTTGCACGGGAACTCCGGCTGAGCCACCTGAAGCCGGCTCTGTGCAAAGCTACGTTCTACCGCCGGGTCATGCAGTGCATCCTGAGCCAGCAGACCGATGTCAGCATCGTCCAGGGCTTGGCCATGAAGTGCATTCTAGTGGCCTGCCAGTAGATTATGCAAGACGTCTTTGACCATGGCAAGCGCATCATGGATGTGCAGGGCAAAGAAACCCTGATGGACAAACACTGGCAGCATGCGGTGTTCGAACGGCGGCTAGTGCAGTCCCGCCGCCGCATCGCGTAGGCCGCGGGAACCCCGGGGCAGCCGGGATAGGGAGTAGGAAGTGAGAGGAACGCACAGGGGGTCCGGGGCCCGTACAAGTCATTAAAAAAAGGACGCTACTGGTTTTTCTGTGCCAGCCCGGAGAGGGGCACGACCCCGGCCGGCCCGGGTCAAGGGGAGGGGGCAGCCACTTGTTCTCCCCCCTGGTGTTGGTTATTAAGAGGCTGGACACCTAGCACGCCGACCGGAGCGGGCTGACCGCGCGGCGGCCCCTCCCTTGAAGATCGCCGAGGGGGGGCCGGCGCTTGTGCCTGGCCAACCAGGATTTCGGAGAAAAACTCGTTCCCCGTCGCCCACCGGCCTTCGCTCAGCAGATTCCAGCGTGCCAAGGCCCGTGTCGGCCTGCCCTGTTGCTAAAGAGAAAGTTTTTTTAAACTAGGTCAACGATCAAGCTGCGGCAGTCTTGGGCTCTTTCTCTCTCTCTCTCTCTCTCTCTCTCTCTGGGGGGCCGGGATCCGCGGCCGGCGCATGCCAGCGGGCCGAGGCCCCGGAGGAGAGACCGGCCTGTCCTGTGGCCCCGATTTCTTTTTACCAAGTCCGCAGCCCAAGCTGTGACAGCCCGTGGTTCTGCCTGACTCGCTCAGAGCTGCTTGCAGGGGGGGAGGAGAACCCGCGGAAAGGAAAGCTGCCGGGCTCCTCAGCCGCCGAGCCCTGCCTGGCGGTACCTCTCTCCCCCCGGGCCTACCCGGCAGGTCCGGGCCTGCTGGTCGGCCCTGCGCCTAGGCGGCCGTCTTCTGCCATTTCGGCAGGTGGAGGCGTACGCCCTGCCGCTGGGAGCATATCTCCCGCAGTTGTTGCAGGCTGAGCAGCCTACAATCTTGGCTCACTAGCCGCGGGCAGCCCTCGAGCTTGATGTAGGCATTCGGGACCCGCCCTGCCGGAACGGTTAGTGTGTCGTCGTCCTCACCGTCTTCCTCGTCTTCCTCGTCCTCTCCGCTCTCCGCAGACCGCGGTAGTGGCGGCGCGGTCAACTCCAGGCATTTCTCCAGTGCCTTCCCGATTGCAAGCTGACACCCTAGGTTGTTGGTAGAGGCGGGGTCATAATAGTACCATGTTCCGCGCACGCCTTCGTTATGCGCCAGGAACAACAAGGCGCCGTGCACTAGCTCAACCCCATCCGTGCTTGCACCATAGACTGAGCTGGCTATCGAGACCATGAAGGTAATGTAGCGTTCGTATTCGTCCCATTGGAGATCCAGCTCATTGGTTGTAGCCGGTGACTGCCAGTTGATGGCCCGCGGACAGAGATTGGCAAAAACCTGCCGGTTGTCGTACTCGAACGCATGCAGCTTTTCCAATACCTCCTCAGACCTTTTGACATCCACGCCCCCCAGGTCCTTGTTCCAGCGCTCTAGCAAACCCATCCCGAAATAAACCCGCCCCAGCCCCGTGAAGCCCACGTTGCGTTGCCAATCAAACGCGCGGGTGGGCTACGGCGTACCCACCAGGCCAGCACCCACGCGTCCTCCGCGCTGTAATCAATAGGCACGTCCCACCTGAGCACGCGCGGCCAGCGCAGGGGCAGGCCCTCGGGCGGCGGCTGGCAGAGCAGCGGCGCACGGAAGTCGACGGCGCTGTCTACGAACCTGAGGTGCGCGCGGGCGGCGGCGTAGCTCCAGGCAAAGGCCAACCGGGGCTCGAGCGGTCCTCCCACGGCGTGCGGCGGCTGCGCGGATCGTTTCGAGCCAGGCGGCTGCGCAGGTCGTTCCTTGGCCGGCTGATGCTTGGTGCTCAGCAGCCAGTACAGCGCGGCCACCTTACCCAGGGACGGGCCCGCTGCATACCAGAGGCCGTCAGCCTTTTGCTCAACGTGCGTTGGCAGCTGGGGCCACACCGGCAGGTCGACGAGCGGCTCGAACTCGTAGGGCAGCTCCAGCGCCACGTTCAGCTGTTCTTCAAAGTAGCGCAGCACTTGGCGCAGGTGGACACGGTCCCCAGCGACCGCGCAGTCGGCGAGCCCCGCGCACCTCAGGGCCCGGAGCGGGGTGCCGGGGCCGGCGCGCCGGCACGCCTCAACCAGCTCCAAAGGAGCGCGACGGAGGTCCAGCAGGGACAAGGGCTCTAGTTCGCACAGCGCCTCTACGTCGGAGTGGCCTAGGCTCCCGTCCGCACAGCGGCCGAGGTCCTGTGCTACTAGCCCCGCCCGGACCCCTGGGTCTAGCCAAGGCACCGGCCGGCCCGCTAGATGATGCAGAATACGGCGGAGGAGGGGGTAGTGGGTTTCCGGGGGGCCGGCGCGAAGCCAGGGCACCGTCCGGAACCCCGAGAACAGCTCTAGCAACAAGCGCCTGCCCCGGCCCTCCCCCAGTCGCCGCGAGGAGGTTTTATTGTCTAGGTAGGCTACGGCGGCCCCCACTATTGTCAGGGCATAGCTGGCGTCTTGATCCACGGCGCCTCGTGCTGCCTCTAGGCGGCACAGACTCGGCAGCTGTGGAAACCAGAGTTGCTGGTGCCGGGCCTCGGTGAGGAGCTGCCGTGCGGCTAGCGGATCCTGCTGCACACTGGGCCAGTGCTCACGGCAAGCCCTCCAGTCCTGCCGCTTCACCGCCCCCAGGAATTCCGTGAGTGCGGTCGCGCCGGGCGCCTCACCTGTTAGCTCGAGGCGCTTGGTTGGACCGGGGCACCGGATCCCGCTCGCGCGGCCCCGTCCTCTTTCTTCCCGCAGTGACAAGTCCGCTGTCCGCGTCGCATGTCCCTGCGACGGGGTGAGGGCTGACGAGCGGCCTGCCTTCTTCTTTAACCTAGCAGCCCCGGCGCGACAGCCCGCGGCGGCCCGTTCGGTTTTCCTCCCTCCCCTTTCTCCCCCGCTCCGCTGGCTGACCTGCACTTCCTTGTCCCTCCCCCCGGACCCTCCCAGAGTCAAAGAAAAAGGGAAGAGGGAGGGAGGGGTTTACTAAGCACCCCGGCACGGGATTGGGATTAACTGCTGTTGTCTGCGCTCTCCCTGGTTGGCGGAAATACCGACCAGCGTTTCTCTTCACGGTCCGGTCACCCGGCCGGGGCCAGCGCACCTTTCCTACTCGCGATTTTAATCAAAGCGGAAGCTGTACACACACGTCTGAGGTGTCTTTGGCTAAAAGAGCCGCGCCCTGGCCAGGGCGAGGTACCCCAGGAAAGGAGAGCACTCCTTCGTTGACCACGACCACGGATCAACAGGGTTGGGCGGGGGGGGCCGGGTCTTGTCGCCAGGCGGGCCCATGCAGCGTTCGGATCACGCACTCTGATAGTCCGTGGTCGTATTGCTTGTAGTAATTCCGTTAGCCTGTCTTAACTGAGCTGGGCACAGTCCACGAGGTCGAGTTCTTGCAGGTTTGGCAGCCCCTGCACAAGGACCCGCAGTGTATCGTCCGTGAGCTGCGTACACCGGTTAAGGTGGAGTGTCCGCAGGGGGGGGGGGGGCTAGAGGCAGAGAGGGCGAGCGGTCTAGGCAGAAGAGCTTGCTTCTTGTTAATTTGGGCCGACCCGGGCACCTCTTAGTAATCAGGCACTACGCGGAGTATGGATAGGTTGTGATCGCGCCGCCAGTCATGTAGCTGCTGTATAGCTGCGTCACTGAACCGGCTACAGCCCTGGATCTGGAGTTCCCGCAGTTCGGGCAGATCCCAGCAGTGCCGCAGCGCGGCGTCCGTGAGCTGCGTACACTGTTTGAGGTACAGTGTCTGCAGGCTGCGCAGACCCTGGCAGTGGCGCAGCGCAGCGTCCGTGAGCTGCGTACAAAAGCTGAGGCGGAGTTCCTTCAGGCTGCCCAGACCCGCCAGGTATTGCAGTGAACCATCACCGAACTGCGCACAGAAGCTGAGGTCCAGTGTCCGCAGCCCGTTCAGCCCAGCTAAGTGTTGCAGTGAATCGTCTGGGAGCGCCGTACAGTTGTCCAGGATAAGTGTTTGCAGGTTTGACAGTGGTGGTAGGTTTTCTAGCCTCTGCAGGCTGGTACAGTTACTAAGATCCAGCTCTCGTAGCGAGTCCAACCCCTGCAAAAGTGTATCGTGGGTGAGCCTGCCACATGAGCGGAGGTCAAGTCTCTGCAGGCTAGGCATCGGCGGTAGCACTTGATTCCCGATGAGCTTGGAACAATAAGCGAGGCGTAGCTCCTGCAGGGAAGACAGGCCTCTCAAGTACTGCAGTCTCTCGTCCGTGACCCAGGAGAGTGCTAGCTGCCGCAGGCTCTGCAGTTGTAGGAGCGCGAGCACAGAGACATTGAACCTAACGTTAGTGAGGTCAAGCTTCTGCAGGTTTCGCAGCTCAGCCGAGCGCTGGATTACTTGTGGCGTGACGCGGGGGTGTGAGCTGAGGTTAAGCGCCCTGATGTAGGGAAAGGCCCTCCCCATGGCCGAAATACCTTGGTGCGTGAGGAGGCCGCCGTTGTGATTGTTGCTTATGCGTACCTCATCCACTACCAGACCAGACGGACACAGTTCTCCCCCCCGCTTGTCCAGACCGCGTAGCGCCGCGCAGCCCGGTGTAAGGCACGTCACATGGACCCCTGCCTCGCCCCAGACCCGGCCGGGCCAGGCCAGGAAGGTGAAAACCTCGGCCTCCGTGTCCAGGCGGAGCGCCGCACGGCGAAAGCGCACCCAGGCCTCCGGCTTGTCTAGGAATCGGCGCAGTTCGGGGCTCACCGCCCCCAGCTCGGGATACCGGCCCAGGTAGCCCCGGAGGTGGCGCCAAACCTCGGTCGGGAACCCCAAGGTGTGCCCGCCTGGGGGGGCAGAGCGGCGATCCATGGTTTTCGTTGGAATTTCTGGTACTTAGCGCGGGAGAACCCTGCGTCGCGGACGGGGGGGGACCAAGACCGCGGGAATGCGGGGGGGGGGGGGGGGGCCGGATGGGGGGAGGGAGCGCCCGCCCCCCCCCCCCCAGCAGCGGGCCCTCTCGCGCTCGCAAGTGGGAGGGGGGGGGCTGGCCCGGCGGGCCCTGCCAGGCAGCAACCGGCAAGAAGGACGAGACGGTGTCTTTGGTTAATCTTAAAGACTGTGTTATTTCGTGGCGGTACCCTACGGCCTCTGTCGCCGGTTGCGTCCCTCGGGGCACTCCCGCGTGCACGACGTTACGGGCAGCGACACTGGTCTGCAGCGTCGAGACTCTGTCGGGCTTTCGCAAGAAGACCTCTCCCTTCCTTGGCCGGGCATTTGGTTATTCCTGGCTTGTCAGCAGCCGGTCGAGCGAGGTTGCTTTATTTACCTGACGAGCGCAGCCTGTCATGCGTTACGTGCTGGTTCCGTAGGGGTGGTCTGCCTTAGGCGGTGTGCCGCCCCCCTGGGCGCTGCCTGGCGGGCGGCCCGGGCCCTCACGCCAGTGCCTTGGCCACGGGAGCACTGGCTCTCAGAGCCGAGGGGCTTGGGTTGCAGCGGCCGCAGAGCAAAGACCAGGACCAGCTGGCTCTCTCCTTGGCGATTGCGGTACGGCACACCAGACATCCAACGGTAGCTAGTACTTGTTTAGTCGGATCAAGGCTAGCGCGGCGTGCGTTACGCGCTGGTTCTGGTTCCGTAGGTGCGGGCACTGCACTAGGAGGGGGGAGGAGAGAGAGCGAGGGGCGGGGGAGAAGGGGGGGGGGGGGGGGGAAGGGGCAGAGAGTGCTGGTGGCCGACACTAGGCACAGGACGGGGGGACCGTTTCCGGCAGGTGCGCGGGCGCCAGCGCGCTGCCGAGCGCAAAGTGGGCGCAGAGTACGGTCGGGGGCAGGGCCCAGCTACTCAGGTCCTGGTCAAAACAGCGCCTGGAAGAAGAGGCCCGGGCGTCCGTCGCCGCGCCGACCTGCCAGGTAGCCAGCGGCTGGTTAAAGCTGGTCGCCCCGCTAAAGGTGGCGGCTAGGTTGTCGACGCGCCGCACGTCCCAGCTGGCCAGGGGCTGGTTGAAGGCCGTGGCGTCCAGGAAGGCGCCCGACAGGTCCGTCACCCGGTCGGTGCGCCACGCGTCCAGCGGCTGGTTAAAGGCGGAGGCCTGGGCGAAGACGGCGCGCAGCGACGTCACGCCCGGCAGGCGCCACTGGCCGACCACCGGCGAGTTAAAAGAAGTAGCCCCCGCAAAGGAGTGGTCCAGGGATCTCACCTCGCCCAGGCCCAGCGGGGGCTCGGCCGGCAGGCTCGTCAGGCGCCAGCAGCCCCGGAACTGGCTGCCCCAGGCGGGATGTAGGCTGACGCCCCCCCAGCTCGTGATGGCTACCAGGGACTCGCGCGTCGCTGCCTCGGCGTCGTGCATGGTCCAGCCGCCCAGACGCGCCCGCGTCGTGGCGTAATAGCGGCCGGCGGTGGGGAAAACACGCTCGCAGCCGGTCGGGTAGCGCCCGCACTCGAGGACCTGGCCGTCGCTCCAGGCGATGGGCGCTCCGGGGACCAGGGGGTAGGCCGGGAGGCGCAGCACTTGGCCGGCGGCCACCTCCCACACGGAACGGAACACGGGGGGGGAAGGCTCCTTGCCCGCGGGGGGCTCGGTCGCACTGGTTGTCGTGGTCGTCGTCGGCGCGGGGGGCTCGGTTGCGAGGGGCTCGGTCGCGCTGGTTGTCGTGGTCGTCGCCGGCGCGGGCGGCTCGGTTGCGGGGGGCTCGGTCGCGCTGGTTATCGTGGTTGTCGTGGTCGTGGTCGGCGCGGGGGGCTCGGTCGCGCCGGTCGTCGTGGTCGTGGTCGTCGTCGGCGCAGGCGGCTCGGTCGCGCTGGTTGTCGTGGTCGTCGTCGGCGCGGGCGGCTCGGTCGCGCTGGTAGTCGTGGTCGTCGTCGGCGCGGGCGGCTCGGTCGCGCTGGTTGTCGTGGTCGTCGTCGGCGCGGGCGGCTCGGTCGTCGTGGTCGTCGTGGTCGTCGTCGGCGCGGGCGGCTCGGTCGCGCTGGTTGTCGTGGTCGTCGTCGTCGTGGTCGTGGTCGTCGGCGGCGGCGCCGGGGGCTCGGTCGCGCTGCTGGTCGTGGTCGTCGTCGTCGTCTTCGTCGGCGGCGGCGCGGGGGGCTCGGTCGCGCTGGTCGTCATCGTCGTCGTCGTGGTAGAGGGTGCAGAGCTCAGAGGAGGCGGCCGGGTGGTGGTGGTCGTGGTCGTAGCGGCCCGCCCGGGCGGGACTGCCCGGGTCGCGCCCGGGGGAGAAGAAGCGGCAGTAGGAAAGAAGAGGGCAAAGTCCGCGGGCGAGACTAGGGCGCGCCCCTCCGATACTACCAGTAGGCTCAGCAGGCCGCACAGCCAGCTAGCGCGCGGCATGAGGCTTGCGGTGGCGTTGGGCGAGGGGAGGTTGCTCGGGGGTGAGAGAGGGCTGCTTCCGAGTCTGCGGGGGAGGGGGCACGTGTTGCCACCGCGCCGACTCCTGTGCTTCTTTGAACAAGGTACTGCTTCGAACCAGCCAGGGCAGCGGCGAGGGCCCGTGCGGCGAGGGGGCAAAGGGCGGGAGGGGGGACGGGCGGGCACGGGGTGCACGAGGGCGGGGAGAGGAAGAAGAACAGCCTGCGGGAGGAGGGGGGGGGGGGGCAGGGAGTCTTTTCTGCCTCGCTCTCGCGCAGCCCCTTTTCCTCCAGGGCCCCCCGGGCCCCCCGCGGGCCGACGCCCGCCTGCCACTGGGGCGGGAGCCGCGCAGCGCCGTTTGGCGGTCGTCGTCAGCACGGGAGACGGCCGCACGCAGGGTTCGCCGCTAGCACCGCGCGGAAGTGAGGAGTATGTCCCCTGCCCGCGGCGGGCGTGGTAGGAAGGAGAGAAGAGGACAGGCCCCTCCTGCCTCGGGAGAAGGGGAGTGCGCGCGTCCCCCGGCCTTTCTGCTGACTGGCAGGGTGTTGTCCCCCGCGTCCCCCGGCCTGCCACCTAGCGGCGTGCCCGGCAGCTCCGCTTCCTCCGGCCCAGCCAGCAGCCGCCAGCGCCCACGCAGGCACCGCCGAGCAGGGCCAGGGCTTACCAGGCGGACGAGAACGGCGGTCGTCGGCGGCACGGGTCGGCCGGGGCCCGGGCCCAGGACGCCGGCCGGTAGTGCGTGGCGCTGGCATTGTGCAGCAGCGCCTCGCCCACGCGCGCCCAGGCCACCAGGGCGACGGCGGGCCCCGTCGTCAACGTCGTGCCCGACACATGCCGGTTGTAGCGCGCGGGCGTGGCCAGCCCCGTGGCAGGACAACTGTCGCTGAGGCGGAGGCCGCGCGTACGTCGCGTATTGAGCCAAGCCAGCGCGGCCAGCGCCCGGCCGCGCAGGTCCCCGCCCGGGTCCGGGCGGGCACGCACCAGCACCGCTATGGCGTACACGTACACGCTGGCCAGGCTGGTCTCGTCCGGACTGTGCGGGTCGTTCACGAGGTTGCCAAAGGCGCCCGCCGGGCGCTGGTAGCGGGACAGCGTGACGAAGTCCTGGTGCAGCCACTCGGTCGCCCGGCCATCGTTGGTGCGCACCACGTAGCGGGCCAGCGCCAGCAGCGCCCAGACGTGGGCCCTGCCCCATTTCACGCCGTTGGTGGCGCCCGTGGTGGCGCACCGCCCGTGCCACCACAGCCCGTCCGCCGGGTCGACGAACGCCTGCCTGGCCTGGGCCAGCATGGCCCCGGCTTCGTCGGGATAGTCGGCCAGGAGCGGCGCGCCCGCCATGTACACGTCGTCTAGCCACAGCCACCGCTGGCACCTGCGCCCGCGGCTGCGCCCAAAGTTCCGGACCAGGAGGCCCGTCCAGTTCGTGTGCCGTGGCCAGTGCCGCACGCCACGGAGGGCGGCGCAGTACACGTCCTGTGCACCCTCGACGTCGCGGAACAGGCTCCCAAACAGGCCTAGCCTGTCCCCGGCGGTCCACAGGAAAGCCACCGGGAAGTGGTGCTTTAGCCATCAACCC
The DNA here is from genome assembly GCA_019918135.1 of Paulinella micropora. NCBI lineage: Eukaryota > Cercozoa > Imbricatea > Euglyphida > Paulinellidae > Paulinella > Paulinella micropora. The sequence continues at coordinate 62,410 of WBZZ01001733.1, forward strand.
GGCTGCCCGGGCGCCAGGGCTTGGGCGCGGAGCAGGCTGGCGACGGCGGGGGCCGCGTCCCACGGCGGGTTCCGCAACGCCTCCAACGCTACGGCTGACTCGTAGTTCCAGCCGTAATAGCCCGTCCAGCCCGGCACTAGCAGTCGCGCTGGCAAACGCTCGCGTAACAAATCACCCAACCAGGCCACCGTGCCGCTGTGTCACGGAGGTGGGACACTGCCAGCCAAGCGCAAAGCAGCATCTTCCGGCCTAGCCGCACGTAGTTCCGTTCTGCTTTGGTGTCAGGCCAGGGAGAGAGGGAAAGGCCTTCTTTCCCCCTACTGCCACCGCAGCGGGCTGGCTCGTGGACCCGAGGGCGGGGAGGGAGCCGGGGGAGAAGAAGGACATAGTTTTCCGCGCCAGCCGTCCACGCGCACGCTCCTGCTCTGCCCCCCTCCCCCCCTCCCCCCCGCCGCCGGGCAGAGCCCAAGGAACCAGGGGAGGAAGGCGGGGAGAGGAAAGTGGAAGGGTGCAGAGCGGGCAGCCCGGGAACCAACAGGAAAAACGCCAGGGGTTTTATTGTACTGCCCTTACCCTTACCCACCCCTCTTTGGCAATCTCCCTTCGCGGACGCGCGCGCGAGCACCCCCGGGCAGCAGCTCAGTCCCATGGACTTGTTGCACGAGGACTCGCGGGCGGGCTTCGAGTACCGCCGGGACGTCGTCACCCGGCTGCTGCTGGCCAACTACGATAACGGTACGCGCCGCCACGACAGCGGCTACTGGGCCGACCTGCTCGTCCTGGCCTGCCACAACCGGACGCTACCCGCCGCCCAGCTGGCGACGTTGGCCGAAGAACTCCGCCGCAGCCTGGTGGTAGATTTCGTGCTAGCCAGCGTCGTCCGCCTCCTGCACTGCCAGCCCGCGCTGAATGCCAGCGTGCTGGCGGAAGCCCTGCTGTCGGTGCCGGGCCTGTGGTTTACGCCCGGGGACCATCGCGAGGTGTCGGAAAGCAAATACCGGTGCGGCAAAGGACTTATCTTTCCCTTCTCGAGACTCCCCATGACCTCCCCCACGTCTTGTGTGGACGTTAAAGAAGGGGAGATGAGGGGAGTTCGTGGGATAGAAGAGCTGCTTTCTGGATAGAAGATCTGTCTTTCTGGTCTGGCGCTCTCACCCACTGAGTAGACAGAAGAGACATAGGTACAAGCATAAAAGAGTCAGGGGAGGAACAAATCCCTCTCTTAGTTTCTGTCTGTACCCTGCTAAGATAGCTTCCATCTTCTTCTCCTCACCAATGTGCCATGAGCAAAACTCATAACCCTTTCATAATCTCTCTGCACACGCCCCCCCCCCCCTCCACGCCCAACCGGGCCGCACCTAACTTCCATAAACACCTGAAACCTGACTTTGCAGTAGCCTCACACTGCTTACCATTGGGTATGCGACAGCTATCAGGCTTGATAGGTTTGGCATGGAGGTTGAGTGGCGGGCCACCTATCTCCCTAATATGCAATGGGTTGGTGTTGTTAATGAGGGCTTTTCTGTAACCTGTCTTGGCACGGCGAAGCCCCCAACCATCCTCTAAGGGGGTGGGGTCACCTGCCATGTCAAGAGAGTTTACAAAATTGTTATCATTAAGTGGGAGGATACGTGTTTGAGAAACATTACGATTGGGATGGAGCGTGACGTGTGTTGATGTAGCCTCCCCCTCTCTCCCCGTCACATTGTGGTTGTACCTAGCACAGCTTCTGTCTGCACCCACTCTCCCTGTCGTATGTGCGCTGGGTGGCGTAAGTGGTGGGGCAAAAAGAGGTGATGGTTGGGTAGTTGTGGTGAGGTTGTTATGTTCTGTCTCCCCATCATTGTCGTCCTCCCTCTCCAACATATGAATGGCTGGTGTGTGTGGTGTGGCAAAAAGAGGTAGTGGTGTGGTGTTGTCGTGAACATCCTCTCCTCTCTCCCCATTCTCCTCTTCCCTTTCCACAACATTGACAGCAGACATATGATTGATATGCCCTACCCCATCTACTTCCTCTCCCTCACTCCCTGAGTCTTCATCAGATGAAGAGTGATCGTCAGACTGCAATCTGGAGAGGTCTGGATCGTCTTCTACGTCCTCCTCAGATGAGGAAGACGAAGAGGAAGAGTCAGACCCACCAGCATTCAGACTGATGGTCTTCTTCTTCTTGATGAAGTCAGTAGCTTTGAGCTTCCGTCTCTCCTTCTCTCCCTCCTTCTTTTTCTTCTTCATCTTGTCCTTGCCCTTCCTTCCTTCCCCTTCTGCCTTACTACTCTCACTACTTTTGCAAGGAGTAGCAATAGCCCCTGCCTTCCTCCTTATCGGGCAGTTGTTAGGATCATGCCCATCTCGTGGGCAGTATTTGAGGAGGCAACGGACAAAACATACCTTCATAACATGATCACCTTCACAATTTTAACACTTAATCCTGCCTTTGTTCTTCTGTCCTCCTACTAGATTAACAGTGATAGGGTCAGACCGTGAGTTTGCGGATCATCCCGGTACCGTACAACTTTTGCATACTAGTCATCGACACACTCCCTTGGGCGATTTGCTCCATAATCTGGAGGAATTCGTCCCAAGGGTGTCGTTGATGAGGAAGCAAAGCTTGCCAGTGGTTCTCCAAGTAGGTCTTGAAAGGGGTTAAATGTTTTAATTTGTTTGCTTTCATGGGGACAGGGATGGGTGCTTTCATCCTCTTCTCTTGCTTATCAATTATCGTGAGGTATGTAGCAAGCCATGTACTTACTTCCTTAACCTTTTTGGGGTAGGAGTAGTAGATGGTTTGTTGATCCTCTTTAAATTTGATAAGTTCGAGGCCCCATAATGCTTCTGCAAAGCTGTGAGACAAGCAACCCCATCTGTTCCACCTTGCTTCATGATCATCATGACTTTGCGATCATGAGAGCAAGATTGGAGCAGATAGGCAAATAGGATTCTGTTTAGGGAATCATACCTTTGCTTTTCGATTGCCTCATAATACCTTGCAGATCTTCGAGATTGAGAAGAGTACGGAAGGTTAGACTTGCTTCCGGAAGTCACAAATGGTACTTCGCTTTTCAGCTCAGTAGGTATTATGAGTTCCGGTCTAGCAGCTTTCCTTCGTTCTGCAGTAGGCTCAACCTTAATTGACTCCAGCAGCCCACCCTCCTCTGTTTCCTCCTTGACTTTGCTTTGATCTCCCGCTTAACCCCTTGGGGAATGTAAGGGATCCTCAATAGGAGAGTCAGGAGGGACTAGAACGTTGGGTAATTTTAGGTTCTTGGTAAACGGATGATCCTTCATGCCTGAGATGATAGTCAAGACTTGTGGATTTGTTACACCAATGATCGAAATCAGAGTATGGTAAAACAAATCCCAGTCTGGTTTATCATCATAGAACTTTGGAGTGTCTAGTTTTAGTTTCGCTGAGTCAAATGTGGAATTGTATGCTATATTGACTGTCAAAGTGCGCCGGAAGATAGTAGAAACTTGAAACTCGACTATCAAATGAATTCTATCGGCTAGGATAGAAAGAGAGGTAAAAGTATAAATGCGAGGTTGTGGTATACTAGTACATATTTCGTATCTAGTCAAACAACAGAACAGTTCACAGTGCTGCATATTGCACACCCACTGTTGTGGGTGACTGCCTGGCGCAAATCCATCTGCAACACTCTTTTGGTGGCTGCCTGATGCACGCCCACCAAATCTGTGTATAGATAATTAAAGTTCTTTACACTGAGTTCGCATTACAAGGCTCGATAACCTGTTAGACTAATATACTAACTTAATTATATTAAATTCAAGTTAAGTTAATCTGGAGCTCTCACTAAACGCAATTTGCAGTAACAGAACTTTAATTGAAAACAGAAAGCGCGCAAAGCGCAGAGCACACAGTAACATAGCCGGATCTAAGTAATGGCTCTAACGACACCGTTACTCCGATACGGCCGGCCTGCTAACTAAGTATTAATAATATTAATTATTAGTTCCAACAATTGCTTTACCGACACCGTTATTAATACTCCGATACGGCCGGTCCGCTAACTCTTAATATTAAGTATTAGTTCCAACAAAGCGAATCGAGTGGACCGTACAGTTTAGGATTAATATTGAAAGTACGGTACGGATCACGTGACTAACTTAGATTCTACTGTCGGTTCAACTTGAATTTTGTGCATCTTGACTCAGATGCAGCGGTCCGATGTAATTACGGAATGATCTCAAAGCTTCTCATTATTTTACTATCACTCATGATTGTTCATAGTAAGTAGTGCATCGTACAGAGATGCAACCTTGTGACGAACTCCTTAAATAACGACTCGCGGGTTGCATCTCAGTAAAAGCCAAGAAGTTGATCGAAACTCACTCTACCCAAGCGTTCAGTGTTGAGTTGGCCTCGGGATTGAAATCTACATCGATGGCGGTACAGTTGAAGATGGCATACAGCAATTTGCGACGCATCTGAGCAACGCTACGGTAAGGAGGCAAGTCGATAGAGAAGAAGCAAGTGTGAGCAATGGGCAGCGCTTCGGTTCCTGCGCTGAGCGGGTTTACTGTGAACTGCTGCGTCCAGTCATCCTTCACAGAAACACAGAGTAGACATACACGCGCAGCGACACTGTCAAAACTAGTCACTCAAAATAGGTACAACAATACGAGAGTTTTGCATAAGGTGTTTGTGTGTGTGGGAGGGGGGGGGGGGTGCGCGAATTCGCGCACCGCAAACCATCCTTTCAGGCGTTGGCGCAGCCCCTAGTTATTATTATCATTATTATTATTATTATTATTATTATTATTATTATTATTATTTAGGGAGTACATAGGCCATCGGTCCTTTCCATGGGCTGATTGGTATAAAGCTCCTAGAGTAATGTTCTATGCCGTCACTTCCTTTATTCCACCGATTGGTGTGGAGACTTTCCTTATGGAATGGAGGACTGGATGCACATGGCCTTTTGGCTCAGCAATTGGCAGGAGATACACTATTATTATTATTATTATTATTATTATTATTATTATTATCATTATTATTATTATTATTATTACTATTGCTATGACTATTGCTATTACTATTACTATTACTATTAGTATTACTATTACTATTAGTATTATTATTATTATTGCTATTATTATGATTATTATGATTATTATCATTATTATTATTATTATTATTATGGACACCATGATAGCCCAATGGTCAAGTTCTACCATCTGGGCCCTGTCGCCAGTTCGATTCCCGTCGGTGCCACCAGTATTTTCATTGAACATACCGGTCCGTCTGGAAGTGTTGGAACTGCCCTTGCGGGGGTGTCATTAGAGCCTTCTACCCTACTTTCGAGCGATGTCTGCGGCTGAAACAGCGCGAGGCAACGCGCGAATCCTTGACTTAGCAAAGCGGCGCCTTTGGGATGCACCGCGACGCTCTCACTAGCTTAGTGATAGTTCTTCTTTCTTCTTTTGTACATAGTCTCTTATTCCTTTATTCTCTCTTTCCTGCTCTTTTTCTCCCCTCATTTCTTTCTTTTTTTCCCTCTCACTTCTGTCCAGTCTTCATATCTACTTTCTTTCCCTTTTTAACATTCCTGTTTCTCTCCTCATAAATTCTGTTCCTCTATCATATCTATTTCATACTTTATTTCTTTTCCTTCTCGCTTGTTTATACAAACATCGACCTAGTTACGCTCTGACTTTAGTCTTTGTACAATTTTGTTCTCATTAAAAGAAGAAGAAGAAGAGAAGAAGAAGAAAAAGAAGAGAAAGGAGAAGAAAAGGAGGAGGAGGAGGAGGAAGAAGAAGAAGAAAAAGAAGAAGAAGAGAAGAAGAAGAAAAAGAAGAGAAAGGAGAAGAAAAGGAGGAGGAGGAGGAGGAGGAGGAGGAGGAAGAATAAGAAGAAAAAGAAGAAGATTGTCAGGGCCCCCTGTCTCACTCAGCTGCTTATGATTATTAATACGATGTTGTATTTGCATGAAACAAGAATAACAACAAGAAGAAGCAGAGAGGAAGATGAATTAAAGGAAAAAGAGAATAAAGGAAGAAGACGAGAGAGAGAGAGAGTGAGAGAGAGCACGAGAGACAAGAGAGGATAGAGGAGAGAGGAACTACTAATTTTCACTCACTCCGATCATTCTAGTATATTACTACTGATGCAAACATAAACATTAATATTAATAACATGAATACTTAAGCTACATATTACGCAACATATCTAAACATAAACATTAATATTAATAAGATTAATACCAAGCGACCTAATATTAATACTTTCAATTAATACGCTCGATTTAATAACTAGGTTTCACCTTAGATAAAGGTATGACTTAATAGCTATACTTTTCACGTGGACGATCCTTGAGTCCGATTGTAAAAATTGTTCTCTCAATAAAAACGAAGAAGAAGAAGAGGAGAGAGGAGAGAGAGGAGAGAGAGAGAGAGAGAGAGAGAGAGAGAGAGAGAGAGAGAGAAAACAGAGAGTGAGATGGAACAAAGACTGTGCGTGTGTGAGAGAGGAGAAGTATGCCATTTTGGGCTTAACGTTTTATGTGGACGCCTTGAGTTTTTCTCTTAAACCTCCTTCATTGCTGAATGCGTCTGCAGAGACCTTTCTGGTAGTGATATGGACAAATGGGGCAAGACTGGCCGGAAAAAAAGAGATTCTACCGTATCCCCGCATTATAGAGCATGCGCAGTTGACAAGCAAAATAAAGAGTTCGGTACTCACTCAAAAGAATCCTATTTACTTATCTTTTGCAGTCATGCGCAGCAACAAAAATATTGATAGTAACGTCAACTTGTTAATTTTACGTAAATGACAAGGTTACGCCCGGTAGGTCGAGGAGGTTAGCAGCTCACTGAGAACTAAACAAGGGAGTCAGTTTACCTTTACTTCCGAGTGTCATTATTAGTACTTTGCTTTTCAGCTCAGTAGGAATGATGATAGTCTTGGGATCATCCGACTTGTCTGGTTTAGGTTCCACTACGCGGAATGCGAAGATATTGATTTTAAATCAATATTGATATTAATCAAAAATCAATATTAATATTGTCGAAAACATTGGTTTTATATAGCAGATTTTGCTGCTGGGCCGGCAGTGTAACATAAAAAACTCAGTGATTCATCTAGTGGCACCTGATACCTTAAATTCAGCTTTCATTACTTAAAAAAACATTTTTTTGGAAAAAATAAATTTTTTTCTATAGATATTGATTGTTCCTTTTTTTTCAATATTTCTCACTAGTAGCTATGCATCCGTCAGCTCTAAGTCCCAGCAATATTTTTTACAATTTTTTTGAAATATTGCTTTTTTGCAATATTATTATTGCATCAATTTCAATATTTTCAATATAAATATTGATTTTTTGCAATATTAATATTGCTTTTTTCAATCTTAATATCGTATTGATTTCAATATTAATATTGCTTTTTGCAACATTAATATTACATCAATTTCAATATTTTCAATATTAATATTGCTTTTTGGTAATATTAATATTGCTTTTTTCAATATTAATATTGGATCATTTTCAATATTAATATTGCTTTTTTGTAATATTAATATTGCATCAATTTCAATATTTTCAATATCAATATTGCTTTTTTCAATATTGATATTGTTTTTTTTTCAATATCAATATTACATACATTTTAATATTAATATTTCTTTTTTGCAATATTAATATTACATAATTTCAATATTAATATTATTTTTTTGTAATATTAATATTTCATACATTTCAATATTAATATTGCGTTTTTGCAATATTAATATTGCATAATTTCAATATTAATATTGCTTTTTTGCAATAATAATATTGTATACATTTCAATATTAATATTGCTTTTTTGCAATACTAATATTGTATGTATTTCAATATTAATATTGCTTTTTTGCAATATTAATATTATATAATTTCAATATTAATATTGCTTTTTGGAAACATTAATATTGCATACATTTTAATATTAATATTGATTTTTAGCAATGTTAATATTATATAATTTCAATATTAATGTTGCCTTTTAGTAATATTAATATTGAATAAATTTAAATATTAATATTATTTTTTTGCAATATAAATATTGCATAATTTCAATATTATTAATATTGCTTTTTTACAATACTAATATTACATACATTTCAATATTAATATTGCTTTTTTGCAATATTAATATTACATAATTTCAATATAAATATTAATTTTTGGCATTACTAATATTGCATACATTTCAATATTAATATTGTTTTTTTTAGAAATATTAATATTACATAATTTCAATAGTAAAATTATTTTTTTACAATACTAATATGACATACATTTCAATATTAATATTGCTTTTTTGCAATATTAATATTGCATAATTTCAATATTAATATTGCTTTTTAGCAATGTTAATATTACCATTTCAATATTAATATTGCTTTTTTGGAATATTAATATTGCATAATTTCAATATTAATATTGCTTTTTTGCAATATTAATATTGCATAATTTCAATATTAATATTGCTTTCTTCTAATATTTATATTGCATACATTTCAATATTAAAATTGATTTTTTGCAATATTAATATTGCATCGATTTCAATATTAGTATTTCTTTTCTGCAATATTAATATTACATCAATTTCAATATTAATATTATTTTTTGTAATATTAATATTGCATCAATTTCAATATTAATATTATTTTTTGTAATATTAATATTATATCAATTTCATCATTAGTTTTTTTTGTAATATAAAATTAATTAAATTTCAATAGTTATAATGCTATTTTACAATGCATGTATTAACTACATTTCAAAAAGAATTCTTTTTCATTCTTTCTCTCTCTCTCTCTCTTTCTTACTCTCTCTCTCTCTCTGTCTCTCTCTGTCTCTCACTCTATCTTCCTATTCTATCTCTCTCTCTCCCTCTCCCTCCTATTCTCTCTCTCTATCTATCTCTTCCTTGCTTACTTTCTTTCTTTCCTTCTTTTCTATCTCTCTCTCTCCTGTCAACTTCTTCTCTCTCTCTCTCTTCTCTCATTCTTTTCATCTCTGTTTTCTCTCATTCTTTTCATCTCAGAGTCTGTTCTCATTTTTTCATCTCTCTTCTTCTCTTTCTTTCTCTTTTTCTGAAATATATCTATATTTATATTGCTATTGATAGAAATATACATGTTGAAAGTTAGTCAATATTTATATTGAAAAATAACAATATAAATATTAAACTTGTTAATACTTATATTTCAGAGAGAGATATATATAGATAGAGAGAGATGAAAAGAACGAAAAGAACGAAAAGAATGAAAAGAATTCTCTCTGAAATGTAGTTAATACTTAAATTGCAAAATAGCAATATAATTATCAGAGAGAGAGAGAGAAAGAATTGAGAGAAAGAGAAATAGAAAGAAAAAGAGAGAGAAAGAAAGAGAGAGATAGAAAGAGAAAGAGAGAGAGAAAGAGAGAGAGAGAGATGAAAAGAACGAAGTCACATTGTCAGCTTGGACAACAGGAAAGCAATCCTAGGTACTCACTGCAAAAAATAAAAACTGTTGCAACAAAAAAAGTACAGAAGACCTGATGTCCGCTCGACCAGGAAAATCATCCAAGCTCATCATGATCACGTGCACACACACACACACAAAATGAAACAAAGAAAAGTAAGGAATACATAGGATTAAGCTTGTTGTTGGGTCGTCGAGCTCGCACAACTGGAAAGCAATCCGAGGTTCTCACTGCAAAAAATAAAAAAGGTTGCAACAAAGAAAAAATCAAGAGACCTGTTGGCGGCTCGCGATCGACCAGGAAAGCAAAAAACAAACAAACAAAGAAACAAAAACAAACAAACAAACAAACAAACAAACAAACCAAGAAAAGTAAAGAAGACCTGTTGAGTACTTGTTGTTGGGTCGTCAACGTGCTGATGCAGAGGGAGTTACTCTACGTATACCAACGACCACTAAACGACCAAGTCTTTGGTTGTGAAAAAAAACAGATTTCAATATTTGCCAGCAAAAGATAACAGGCTTATATCAATAAAAAGAAAATTGTGATTTCTGCTGTTAAAAAAGTTTTTCAGAAATTGGGGCCGGCCATCACTCCCTATCAAAATTAATTGGAAACGCAATTTGTCAGGACACCACCTGCACAAAATCAATTTTTAACATTATGCACAAAATTATCATTGTGAACAATGTTAAATATTGATTTTGTGCAATATTAATACTGATATTTCTCAATATAAATATTAATATTTGTCAATATTGATATTGATTTTTTTAATATAAACTGCATCGATTTCAATATTTATATTGCTTTTTTGCAATATTACTATTGCATAAATTTCAACATTAATATTGCTTTTTTTGCAATATTAATATAACATACATTCCAGTTCAATGTTAATCTTGCTTTTTTTGCAATGTTAATATTGCATCAATTTCAATGTTAATATGATTTTCTTTTTTGCAATGTTAATATTGCATCAATTTCAATATAATATTGGTTCTTTCTAATATTAATATTGCATCAATTTCAATATCAACATCATGTTGCTTTTTCCAATATTAATATTACATCCATTTTTCAATATTTGTATTGCTTTTTTACAATATTAATATTACATCAATTTCAATATTTATATGTTATTATTTTTTCACAATATTAATATTGCATACATTTCAATATGTATATTGCTTTTTTTTCAATATTAATATTGCATCAATTTCAATATCAATATTGTTTTTTTTCAATATTAATATTTTATACATTTCAATATAAATACTGATTTTTTACATTATTGATATTGCATCAATTTCAATATCAATATTACAAAATATTGTATCAATTTCAATATTAATATTGCTTTTTTGCAATATTAATATTGCATCAATTTCAATATTAATATTGGTTTTTTTGCAATATCAATATTACATAAATTTCAATATTATATTGCTTTTTTGCAAAATTAATATTGCATCAATTTCAAACTGTCCTATTCCTTCGTGAATAAAATAATATTGCACTAATTTCAACTGACTTTTAGATCCTGAATGAGGAGAAAGTAAAAAACAAGTGCACACCTCCAACGAGCCAGAGAAGATTTTCATAAAGCATAGGCAGGAAAAGGCGGTAACGTCATTTTCGGCTCTGGGAGAGGCTAGCAAAGATATTAAAGAAAAGAAATTCTTTGCTGACATGGAGATCGCCCGATCCTACGGAGAGAGAGATGTAAACTTTGCGAAGACTGGATACTACATGATTTGGGGCAGATCCAAGAAAAGAAGAAGAAGAAGAAGAAAAAGAAGAAGAAGAAGAAAGAAGAAGAAAGAAGAAGAAGAAGAAGAAGAAGAAGAAGAAGAAAAACAAGAAAAAAAACAAGAAGAGCAAGAAGAATAGCAAGAAGAAAAAGAAGAAGAAAAATAAGAATAATAATAGTGCTTCTCTGTCAATGGCTGATGCAAATCTGCACATGCGCCTCCATCGTCTCACCCGTGAGGGGAGTACGAAGAATTGACGATAGGCTCTAATGACACCCCCGCAAGGGCAGTTCCAACACTTCCAGACGGACCGGTATGTTCAATGAAAATACTGGTGGCACCGACGGGAATCGAACTGGCGACAGGGCCCAGATGGTAGAACTTGACCACTGGGCTATCACGGTGTCCATAAAAGAATAATAATGATAATAGTAACAATAATAATAATAATAGGCTTCCTCAGATTATAGCATCAGATCCAGATCCTGGACATGTGCCTCCATTGGGTCACCGGGGTCAGCCGATCCCAACGCATTGTCAGAACACCAAACAGACATAGCAGCAACAGCAACAGCAGGGGCAGATGGGGGCTGTGAAGTGCATGAAGACCTAGATGCGAGGGTGTTAGCTGAAGAGAAGAACTCGGAGACACTACGCTGCGCTCCCGAACCCCTCTCTCTAGCCAGGACGTCCACACTGCGCGGACGGCCGCGCCGCGCAACATCAACGTCACTTGGGGGAGAGGGTGGGACAGAAGCTGATGGAACCTCAGTGAGGTCAATCACCTCCTCGCCCCCATCCTCCACCCCAAGCTCCTCTCTTTTACCCTCCCTAGCAGACCAACACTCAGACACATATGATCCAAACAACACATCCAACTTTGGAGGGGGACGCAACGCTGTAACCCCTAACAACGCAGCAAGCCTAAAGTTACTGCGGAAGCGCGACTTGAAAAAACTTACAAAACAATCGTGATTGATCCACAGGCGACATATCATCCCAACCCTGCCGCACAGAGCCCTCCCGCTCCCGCCCAAACAACACTTCCTCCACCACAACCTCACCGCCTACGAGCTCACCACCCTCCCCACTCCCTCCACCCCCCTCAGCACCCCCCACAGCCATGCCACCGAGCCTCTGCATACTCAGCACCAGCTGCTTACGTCTCGCCTCATGCATGGGGCAATCCCATAAGAAGTGCGCAAGGGACTCATTGACATCATCATGACAACAGAAGCAGCGAGGGGACATGCCACTGACAAACTTGCTGCGGTACAACCGAAGGCGGTTGTTGCAGCTGAGCAACCTTCTCCGAAGCAGATTATAATGCGCATCATCAAGGGCTACCCATCTTGGGAACTCCTTAGTTCCAAAGACTTGTCTTAGGATGACTCGCAGGCCATCAGTAAGATCGCTGCCTGCCTCTCGCTTGTCCCACATCAGTTGCTGCACCATCTTGACATCCTGCTGAAGGGCCCACTTGTCCACAGTCGAACTCCAACCCTCGAGGTCCTTCTCTGGGCTATTTAGGAGCTCCTGAAGCCCTTGTTGTAGATCCATTGAGTCCCTGATAGCGCCTTCGGCCTCCGCAGTCCAGTCGGATTTGACTTGAGATGCGATGACAGGAAATCGCTCCTCCGGTAGAATACGCAGCCGTCCATAGAACTTCAGTTGCGCTGCCCGCCGCGAACGCTCCGCACTCAAAGAGCGCGCCAGAAAGAGTGTAATCCACTCGCTTGTCTTAGGGCTGATGCCGAGAATCATCCTCATGGGGCGCAGCATTGCTGCCTCCAGCTTGGTGAGCTGCGATACGGGGGCACGCCAGACATCGAAGGCGTACTTCAGCTTGGCTCCCACAAGTTGATTCCATCACATGAGACGATACCTAGCTTGTATCTCACCTGCACACCACAACGAGTACCAACCTGCGGTGGCGACTTCAGTGACACGCGTAGCCCGCAGTGCCTGCTGCTTCCACTTCAGGTCGTCGGTGATAACCACTCCCAGGTACTTGTACTGACTGGTGACACAAAGCTTCTGGCCGCGAAACCACACCACGGGCTCACCTCGCTCCCTGATACTTGGTCGTTTCGCCTTGCTCGACGTGTAAATGGGCATGATTTCCGTCTTGCCGGGCTTCAAGTTGACTTCCAGCCGGTAATCCTCCGCGAACTTGGCCACAACATGGACCATCTTCTGGAGCTCGGTGCGACTGTGACCGATGAGGGCCACGTCGTCCGCATATATTGGCTTGATGAGAACCGACTCTCTGAGCTTCAGGTTCAAAGAGACTACGGTGGGAAAATCCCTACATACCTTTTCACTGCACACCTCTTGCACAAGCTCTCGTATCACCCAGCATTCGGAGGGCTCGACGCCCTAATGATCCAATTCGAAAATAAGGGAATCACTTCCCACTCCCAAGTGGAAGATATGCTGAGAAAAATCTAGGTTAAGTATAAATTAAAACAGAACTCTCAGCGAAAGACCCTTAAGGCAGGCGAAAACCCCTGAGAAAACTAAAGGAGAACGAAAGACTTTTGAGAAGTCATTTGTGACTCGACAAACGGACGACGAGGCACAACGTTACTTCAACTGCAATTCCCCCGGGCACTTAGCTAAAGACTGCAGCAAGCCTTGCATAAAAGGTGAATGCAAGAAAGGCAAGAAACACCCCCGTAAGGATTGCCCACTGTTTAAGTCTAAAAGGTTTTCGGGCACTAAACCTTCCAAGAAGTCCCCTAAAACTACTGTCGCAGTAGCTGAGCAAGCCTCAGACGAACAAGACAATGAACTCACACAGGAAGAAGACAACACAGATAAACAAGACGAGCCTATCGAAGAAAAGGAAGAGAGTCAGTATGTGTTTGCTTTATGTGGACGAGGACAGGAGACAGAGGAGGAAGATAGGCCTAGAACTGGAAGACAGTCAGCTAGGCAGGCTAGCAAAGCAGACAGTCACATCACAGACAGTCTCAGTCTAGACAGTCGCAGACAAGGCAGTCACAGACTAGCAGTCAGCAAGAAAGACCGTCACAGACAGGCAGACAGCAGAGCAGACAGTCGCAGACAGGGCAGTCACAGACGCGCGTGCGCCCCCTCCCCCGCTCCCACGCGCGTGCCCCCAGCCCCCCTCCCTTCCCCCGCCCTACCCGGCGCGCGGCGGGGCCGCCGCTGGCGGGGGGGCGGGCCTGGGGCGGCGGCCGGGGGCTGGGACGCCACAAACGCGCCAGCCAACAGCCAGTCAAGGCCCACAGTCACAGCATGACGCGTACCAAGCGCACCGTCGGCCCCGGGGAGACCGAGGGCTGCGACGGCGGAAGAAACACCGGGAGCACTCCAGCCCCGGCAAGAAAAGACACACGTCCGAGTCTGCCGGCAAGGCTAGCTCGCGCCAGGGGCACGACCAGGCCAGCGGCAGCACCAAGCGGAAGAAAAAGAAGACCAAGCAGCGTGACTCACAGCGGGCCCGCAGCCGCTCCGCCCCGCCCCCGGAAAAAGACAGTCCGAAAGAGGAGCTCCGGCGCGGCGCCAAGCGCACGGTGCGCGCCAAGCAGGCCAGGCTCTTCCGGCGCAAGTTTGCACGGGAACTCCGGCTGAGCCACCTGAAGCCGGCTCTGTGCAAAGCTACGTTCTACCGCCGGGTCATGCAGTGCATCCTGAGCCAGCAGACCGATGTCAGCATCGTCCAGGGCTTGGCCATGAAGTGCATTCTAGTGGCCTGCCAGTAGATTATGCAAGACGTCTTTGACCATGGCAAGCGCATCATGGATGTGCAGGGCAAAGAAACCCTGATGGACAAACACTGGCAGCATGCGGTGTTCGAACGGCGGCTAGTGCAGTCCCGCCGCCGCATCGCGTAGGCCGCGGGAACCCCGGGGCAGCCGGGATAGGGAGTAGGAAGTGAGAGGAACGCACAGGGGGTCCGGGGCCCGTACAAGTCATTAAAAAAAGGACGCTACTGGTTTTTCTGTGCCAGCCCGGAGAGGGGCACGACCCCGGCCGGCCCGGGTCAAGGGGAGGGGGCAGCCACTTGTTCTCCCCCCTGGTGTTGGTTATTAAGAGGCTGGACACCTAGCACGCCGACCGGAGCGGGCTGACCGCGCGGCGGCCCCTCCCTTGAAGATCGCCGAGGGGGGGCCGGCGCTTGTGCCTGGCCAACCAGGATTTCGGAGAAAAACTCGTTCCCCGTCGCCCACCGGCCTTCGCTCAGCAGATTCCAGCGTGCCAAGGCCCGTGTCGGCCTGCCCTGTTGCTAAAGAGAAAGTTTTTTAAAACTAGGTCAACGATCAAGCTGCGGCAGTCTTGGGCTCTTTCTCTCTCTCTCTCTCTCTCTCTCTCTCTCTCTCTCTGGGGGGCCGGGATCCGCGGCCGGCGCATGCCAGCGGGCCGAGGCCCCGGAGGAGAGACCGGCCTGTCCTGTGGCCCCGATTTCTTTTTACCAAGTCCGCAGCCCAAGCTGTGACAGCCCGTGGTTCTGCCTGACTCGCTCAGAGCTGCTTGCAGGGGGGGAGGAGAACCCGCGGAAAGGAAAGCTGCCGGGCTCCTCAGCCGCCGAGCCCTGCCTGGCGGTAGCTCTCTCCCCCCGGGCCTACCCGGCAGGTCCGGGCCTGCTGGTCGGCCCTGCGCCTAGGCGGCAGTCTTCTGCCATTTCGGCAGGTGGAGGCGTACGCCCTGCCGCTGGGAGCATATCTCCCGCAGTTGTTGCAGGCTGAGCAGCCTACAATCTTGGCTCACTAGCCGCGGGCAGCCCTCGAGCTTGATGTAGGCATTCGGGACCCGCCCTGCCGGAACGGTTAGTGTGTCGTCGTCCTCACCGTCTTCCTCGTCTTCCTCGTCCTCTCCGCTCTCCGCAGACCGCGGTACTGGCGGCGCGGTCAACTCTAGGCATTTCTTCAATGCCTTCCCGATGGTAACCTGGCACCCTAGGTTGTTGGTAGAGGCGGGGTCATAATAGTACCATGTTCCGCGCACGCCTTCGTTATGCGCCAGGAACAACAAGGCGCCGTGCACTAGCTCAACCCCATCCGTGCTTGCACCATAGACTGAGCTGGCTATCGAGACCATGAAGGTAATGTAGCGTTCGTATTCGTCCCGTTTGAGATCAAGTTCATTGGTTGTAGCCGGTGACTGCCAGTTGATGGCCCGCGGACAGAGATTGGCAAAAACCTGCCGGTTGTCGTACTCGAACGCATGCAGCTTTTCCAATACCTCCTCAGACCTTTTGACATCCATGCCCCCCAGGTCCTTGTTCCAGCGCTCTAGCAAACCCATCCCGAAATAAACCCGCCCCAGCCCCGTGAAGCCCACGTTGCGTTGCCAATCAAACGCGCGGGTGGGCTACGGCGTACCCACCAGGCCAGCACCCACGCGTCCTCCGCGCTGTAATCAATAGGCACGTCCCACCCGAGCACGCGCGGCCAGCGCAGGGGCAGGCCCTCGGGCGGCGGCTGGCAGAGCAGCGGCGCACGGAAGTCGACGGCGCTGTCTACGAACCTGAGGTGCGCGCGGGCGGCGGCGTAGCTCCAGGCAAAGGCCAACCGGGGCTCGAGCGGTCCTCCCACGGCGTGCGGCGGCTGCGCGGATCGTTTCGAGCCAGGCGGCTGCGCAGGTCGTTCCTTGGCCGGCTGATGCTTGGAGCTCAGCAGCCAGTACAGCGCGGCCACCTTACCCAGGGACGGGCCCGCTGCATACCAGAGGCCGTCAGCCTTTTGCTCAACGTGCGTTGGCAGCTGGGGCCACACCGGCAGGTCGACGAGCGGCTCGAACTCGTAGGGCAGCTCCAGCGCCACGTTCAGCTGTTCTTCAAAGTAGCGCAGCACTTGGCGCAGGTGGACACGGTCCCCAGCGACCGCGCAGTCGGCGAGCCCCGCGCACCTCAGGGCCCGGAGCGGGGTGCCGGGGCCGGCGTGCCGGCACGCCTCAACCAGCTCCAAAGGAGCGCGACGGAGGTCCAGCAGGGACAAGGGCTCTAGTTCGCACAGCGCCTCTACGTCGGAGTGGCCTATGCTCCCGTCCACACAGCGGCCGAGGTCCTGTGCTACTAGCCCCGCCCGGACCCCTGGGTCTAGCCAAGGCACCGGCCGGCCCGCTAGATGATGCAGAATACGGCGGAGGAGGGGGTAGTGGGTTTCCGGGGGGCCGGCGCGAAGCCAGGGCACCGTCCGGAACCCCGAGAACAGCTCTAGCAACAAGCGCCTGCCCCGGCCCTCCCCCAGTCGCCGCGAGGAGGTTTTATTGTCTAGGTAGGCTACGGCGGCCCCCACTATTGTCAGGGCATAGCTGGCGTCTTGATCCACGGCGCCTCGTGCTGCCTCTAGGCGGCACAGACTCGGCAGCTGTGGAAACCAGAGTTGCTGGTGCCGGGCCTCGGTGAGGAGCTGCCGTGCGGCTAGCTGATCCTGCTGCACACTGGGCCAGTGCTCACGGCAAGCCCTCCAGTCCTGCCGCTTCACCGCACCCAGGAATTCCGTGAGTGCGGTCGCGCCGGGCGCCTCACCTGTTAGCTCGAGGCGCTTGGTTGGACCGGGGCACCGGATCCCGCTCGCGCGGCCCCGTCCTCTTTCTTCCCGCAGCGACAAGTCCGCTGTCCGCGTCGCATGTCCCTGCGACGGGGTGAGGGCTGACGAGCGGCCTGCCTTCTTCTTTAACCTAGCAGCCCCGGCGCGACAGCCCGCGGCGGCCCGTTCGGTTTTCCTCCCTCCCCTTTCTCCCCCGCTCCGCTGGCTGACCTGCACTTCCTTGTCCCTCCCCCCGGACCCTCCCAGAGTCAAAGAAAAAGGGAAGAGGGAGGGAGGGGTTTACTAAGCGCCCCGGCACGGGATTGGGATTAACTGCTGTTGTCTGCGCTCTCCCTGGTTGGCGGAAATACCGACCAGCGTTTCTCTTCACAGTCCGGTCACCCGGCCGGGGCCAGCGCACCTTTCCTACTCGCGATTTTAATCAAAGCGGAAGCTGTACACACACGTCTGAGGTGTCTTTGGCTAAAAGAGCCGCGCCCTGGCCAGGGCGAGGTACCCCAGGAAAGGAGAGCACTCCTTCGTTGACCACGACCACGGATCAACAGGGTTGGGCGGGGGGGGCCGGGTCTTGTCGCCAGGCGGGCCCATGCAGCGTTCGGATCACGCACTCTGATAGTCCGTGGTCGTATTGCTTGTAGTAATTCCGTTAGCCTGTCTTAACTGAGCTGGGCACAGTCCACGAGGTCGAGTTCTTGCAGGTTTGGCAGCCCCTGCACAAGGACCCGCAGTGTATCGTCCGTGAGCTGCGTACACCGGTTAAGGTGGAGTGTCCGCAGGGGGGGGGGGGGCTAGAGGCAGAGAGGGCGAGCGGTCTAGGCAGAAGAGCTTGCTTCTTGTTAATTTGGGCCGACCCGGGCACCTCTTAGTAATCAGGCACTACGCGGAGTATGGATAGGTTGTGATCGCGCCGCCAGTCATGTAGCTGCTGTATAGCTGCGTCACTGAACCGGCTACAGCCCTGGATCTGGAGTTCCCGCAGTTCGGGCAGATCCCAGCAGTGCCGCAGCGCGGCGTCCGTGAGCTGCGTACACTGTTTGAGGTACAGTGTCTGCAGGCTGCGCAGACCCTGGCAGTGGCGCAGCGCAGCGTCCGTGAGCTGCGTACAAAAGCTGAGGCGGAGTTCCTTCAGGCTGCCCAGACCCGCCAGGTATTGCAGTGAACCATCACCGAACTGCGCACAGAAGCTGAGGTCCAGTGTCCGCAGCCCGTTCAGCCCAGCTAAGTGTTGCAGTGAATCGTCTGGGAGCGCCGTACAGTTGTCCAGGATAAGTGTTTGCAGGTTTGACAGTGGTGGTAGGTTTTCTAGCCTCTGCAGGCTGGTACAGTTACTAAGATCCAGCTCTCGTAGCGAGTCCAACCCCTGCAAAAGTGTATCGTGGGTGAGCCTGCCACATGAGCGGAGGTCAAGTCTCTGCAGGCTAGGCATCGGCGGTAGCACTTGATTCCCGATGAGCTTGGAACAATAAGCGAGGCGTAGCTCCTGCAGGGAAGACAGGCCTCTCAAGTACTGCAGTCTCTCGTCCGTGACCCAGGAGAGTGCTAGCTGCCGCAGGCTCTGCAGTTGTAGGAGCGCGAGCACAGAGACATTGAACCTAACGTTAGTGAGGTCAAGCTTCTGCAGGTTTCGCAGCTCAGCCGAGCGCTGGATTACTTGTGGCGTGACGCGGGGGTGTGAGCTGAGGTTAAGCGCCCTGATGTAGGGAAAGGCCCTCCCCATGGCCGAAATACCTTGGTGCGTGAGGAGGCCGCCGTTGTGATTGTTGCTTATGCGTACCTCATCCACTACCAGACCAGACGGACACAGTTCTCCCCCCCGCTTGTCCAGACCGCGTAGCGCCGCGCAGCCCGGTGTAAGGCACGTCACATGGACCCCTGCCTCGCCCCAGACCCGGCCGGGCCAGGCCAGGAAGGTGAAAACCTCGGCCTCCGTGTCCAGGCGGAGCGCCGCACGGCGAAAGCGCACCCAGGCCTCCGGCTTGTCTAGGAATCGGCGCAGTTCGGGGCTCACCGCCCCCAGCTCGGGATACCGGCCCAGGTAGCCCCGGAGGTGGCGCCAAACCTCGGTCGGGAACCCCAAGGTGTGCCCGCCTGGGGGGGCAGAGCGGCGATCCATGGTTTTCGTTGGCATTTCTGGTACTTAGCGCGGGAGAACCCTGCGTCGCGGACGGGGGGGGACCAAGACCGCGGGAATGCGGGGGGGGGGGGGGGGCGGATGGGGGGAGGGAGCGCCCGCCCCCCCCCCCCCAGCAGCGGGCCCTCTCGCGCTCGCAAGTGGGAGGGGGGGGGCTGGCCCGGCGGGCCCTGCCAGGCAGCAACCGGCAAGAAGGACGAGACGGTGTCTTTGGTTAATCTTAAAGACTGTGTTATTTCGTGGCGGTACCCTACGGCCTCTGTCGCCGGTTGCGTCCCTCGGGGCACTCCCGCGTGCACGACGTTACGGGCAGCGACACTGGTCTGCAGCGTCGAGACTCTGTCGGGCTTTCGCAAGAAGACCTCTCCCTTCCTTGGCCGGGCATTTGGTTATTCCTGGCTTGTCAGCAGCCGGTCGAGCGAGGTTGCTTTATTTACCTGACGAGCGCAGCCTGTCATGCGTTACGTGCTGGTTCCGTAGGGGTGGTCTGCCTTAGGCGGTGTGCCGCCCCCCTGGGCGCTGCCTGGCGGGCGGCCCGGGCCCTCACGCCAGTGCCTTGGCCACGGGAGCACTGGCTCTCAGAGCCGAGGGGCTTGGGTTGCAGCGGCCGCAGAGCAAAGACCAGGACCAGCTGGCTCTCTCCTTGGCGATTGCGGTACGGCACACCAGACATCCAACGGTAGCTAGTACTTGTTTAGTCGGATCAAGGCTAGCGCGGCGTGCGTTACGCGCTGGTTCAGGTTCCGTAGGTGCGGGCACTGCACTAGGAGGGGGGAGGAGAGAGAGCGAGGGGCGGGGGAGAAGGGGGGGGGGGGGGGGGGGAAGGGGCAGAGAGTGCTGGTGGCCGACACTAGGCACAGGACGGGGGGACCGTTTCCGGCAGGTGCGCGGGCGCCAGCGCGCTGCCGAGCGCAAAGTGGGCGCAGAGTACGGTCGGGGGCAGGGCCCAGCTACTCAGGTCCTGGTCAAAACAGGCGAAGAGGGCCCGGGCGTCCGTCGCCGCGCCGACCTGCCAGGTAGCCAGCGGCTGGTTAAAGCTGGTCGCCCCGCTAAAGGTGGCGGCTAGGTTGTCGACGCGCCGCACGTCCCAGCTGGCCAGGGGCTGGTTGAAGGCCGTGGCGTCCAGGAAGGCGCCCGACAGGTCCGTCACCCGGTCGGTGCGCCACGCGTCCAGCGGCTGGTTAAAGGCGGAGGCCTGGGCGAAGACGGCGCGCAGCGACGTCACGCCCGGCAGGCGCCACTGGCCGACCACCGGCGAGTTAAAAGAAGTAGCCCCCGCAAAGGAGTGGTCCAGGGATCTCACCTCGCCCAGGCCCAGCGGGGGCTCGGCCGGCAGGCTCGTCAGGCGCCGGCAGCCCCGGAACTGGCTGCCCCAGGCGGGATGTAGGCTGACGCCCCCCCAGCTCGTGATGGCTACCAGGGACTCGCGCGTCGCTGCCTCGGCGTCGTGCATGGTCCAGCCGCCCAGACGCGCCCGCGTCGTGGCGTAATAGCGGCCGGCGGTGGGGAAAACACGCTCGCAGCCGGTCGGGTAGCGCCCGCACTCGAGGACCTGGCCGTCGCTCCAGGCGATGGACGCTCCGGGGACCAGGGGGTAGGCCGGGAGGCGCAGCACTTGGCCGGCGGCCACCTCCCACACGGAACGGAACACGGGGGGGAAGGCTCCTTGCCCGCGGGGGGCTCGGTCGCACTGGTTGTCGTGGTCGTCGTCGGCGCGGGGGGCTCGGTTGCGAGGGGCTCGGTCGCGCTGGTTGTCGTGGTCGTCGCCGGCGCGGGCGGCTCGGTTGCGGGGGGCTCGGTCGCGCTGGTTATCGTGGTTGTCGTGGTCGTGGTCGGCGCGGGGGGCTCGGTCGCGCCGGTCGTCGTGGTCGTGGTCGTCGTCGGCGCAGGCGGCTCGGTCGCGCTGGTTGTCGTGGTCGTCGTCGGCGCGGGCGGCTCGGTCGCGCTGGTAGTCGTGGTCGTCGTCGGCGCGGGCGGCTCGGTCGCGCTGGTTGTCGTGGTCGTCGTCGGCGCGGGCGGCTCGGTCGTCGTGGTCGTCGTGGTCGTCGTCGGCGCGGGCGGCTCGGTCGCGCTGGTTGTCGTGGTCGTCGTCGTGGTCGTGGTCGTCGGCGGCGGCGCCGGGGGCTCGGTCGCGCTGCTGGTCGTGGTCGTCGTCGTCGTCTTCGTCGGCGGCGGCGCGGGGGGCTCGGTCGCGCTGGTCGTCATCGTCGTCGTCGTGGTAGAGGGTGCAGAGCTCAGAGGAGGCGGCCGGGTGGTGGTGGTCGTGGTCGTAGCGGCCCGCCCGGGCGGGACTGCCCGGGTCGCGCCCGGGGGAGAAGAAGCGGCAGTAGGAAAGAAGAGGGCAAAGTCCGCGGGCGAGACTAGGGCGCGCCCCTCCGATACTACCAGTAGGCTCAGCAGGCCGCACAGCCAGCTAGCGCGCGGCATGAGGCTTGCGGTGGCGT
Source organism: Paulinella micropora (assembly GCA_019918135.1). Classification (NCBI taxonomy): domain Eukaryota; phylum Cercozoa; class Imbricatea; order Euglyphida; family Paulinellidae; genus Paulinella; species Paulinella micropora. Next base: position 84,731 of record WBZZ01001733.1, read on the forward strand.
TGGGCGAGGGGAGGTTGCTCGGGGGTGAGAGAGGGCTGCTTCCGAGTCTGCGGGGGAGGGGGCACGTGTTGCCACCGCGCCGACTCCTGTGCTTCTTTGAACAAGGTACTGCTTCGAACCAGCCAGGGCAGCGGCGAGGGCCCGTGCGGCGAGGGGGCAAAGGGCGGGAGGGGGGACGGGCGGGCACGGGGTGCACGAGGGCGGGGAGAGGAAGAAGAACAGCCTGCGGGAGGAGGGGGGGGGGGGGCAGGGAGTCTTTTCTGCCTCGCTCTCGCGCAGCCCCTTTTCCTCCAGGGCCCCCCGGGCCCCCGCGGGCCGACGCCCGCCTGCCACTGGGGCGGGAGCCGCGCAGCGCCGTTTGGCGGTCGTCGTCAGCACGGGAGACGGCCGCACGCAGGGTTCGCCGCTAGCACCGCGCGGAAGTGAGGAGTATGTCCCCTGCCCGCGGCGGGCGTGGTAGGAAGGAGAGAAGAGGACAGGCCCCTCCTGCCTCGGGAGAAGGGGAGTGCGCGCGTCCCCCGGCCTTTCTGCTGACTGGCAGGGTGTTGTCCCCCGCGTCCCCCGGCCTGCCACCTAGCGGCGTGCCCGGCAGCTCCGCTTCCTCCGGCCCAGCCAGCAGCCGCCAGCGCCCACGCAGGCACCGCCGAGCAGGGCCAGGGCTTACCAGGCGGACGAGAACGGCGGTCGTCGGCGGCACGGGTCGGCCGGGGCCCGGGCCCAGGACGCCGGCCGGTAGTGCGTGGCGCTGGCATTGTGCAGCAGCGCCTCGCCCACGCGCGCCCAGGCCACCAGGGCGACGGCGGGCCCCGTCGTCAACGTCGTGCCCGACACATGCCGGTTGTAGCGCGCGGGCGTGGCCAGCCCCGTGGCAGGACAACTGTCGCTGAGGCGGAGGCCGCGCGTACGTCGCGTATTGAGCCAAGCCAGCGCGGCCAGCGCCCGGCCGCGCAGGTCCCCGCCCGGGTCCGGGCGGGCACGCACCAGCACCGCTATGGCGTACACGTACACGCTGGCCAGGCTGGTCTCGTCCGGACTGTGCGGGTCGTTCACGAGGTTGCCAAAGGCGCCCGCCGGGCGCTGGTAGCGGGACAGCGTGACGAAGTCCTGGTGCAGCCACTCGGTCGCCCGGCCATCGTTGGTGCGCACCACGTAGCGGGCCAGCGCCAGCAGCGCCCAGACGTGGGCCCTGCCCCATTTCACGCCGTTGGTGGCGCCCGTGGTGGCGCACCGCCCGTGCCACCACAGCCCGTCCGCCGGGTCGACGAACGCCTGCCTGGCCTGGGCCAGCATGGCCCCGGCTTCGTCGGGATAGTCGGCCAGGAGCGGCGCGCCCGCCATGTACACGTCGTCTAGCCACAGCCACCGCTGGCACCTGCGCCCGCGGCTGCGCCCAAAGTTCCGGACCAGGAGGCCCGTCCAGTTCGTGTGCCGTGGCCAGTGCCGCACGCCACGGAGGGCGGCGCAGTACACGTCCTGTGCACCCTCGACGTCGCGGAACAGGCTCCCAAACAGGCCTAGCCTGTCCCCGGCGGTCCACAGGAAAGCCACCGGGAAGTGGTGCTTTAGCCATCAACCCGGCTGCCCGGGCGCCAGGGCTTGGGCGCGGAGCAGGCTGGCGACGGCGGGGGCCGCGTCCCACGGCGGGTTCCGCAACGCCTCCAACGCTACGGCTGACTCGTAGTTCCAGCCGTAATAGCCCGTCCAGCCCGGCACTAGCAGTCGCGCTGGCAAACGCTCGCGTAACAAATCACCCAACCAGGCCACCGTGCCGCTGTGTCACGGAGGTGGGACACGGCCAGCCAAGCGCAAAGCAGCATCTTCCGGCCTAGCCGCACGTAGTTCCGTTCTGCTTTGGTGTCAGGCCAGGGAGAGAGGGAAAGGCCTTCTTTCCCCCTACTGCCACCGCAGCGGGCTGGCTCGTGGACCCGAGGGCGGGGAGGGAGCCGGGGGAGAAGAAGGACATAGTTTTCCGCGCCAGCCGTCCACGCGCACGCTCCTGCTCTGCCCCCCTCCCCCCCTCCCCCCCGCCGCCGGGCAGAGCCCAAGGAACCAGGGGAGGAAGGCGGGGAGAGGAAAGTGGAAGGGTGCAGAGCGGGCAGCCCGGGAACCAACAGGAAAAACGCCAGGGGTTTTATTGTACTGCCCTTACCCTTACCCACCCCTCTTTGGCAATCTCCCTTCGCGGACGCGCGCGCGAGCACCCCCGGGCAGCAGCTCAGCCCCATGGACTTGTTGCACGAGGACTCGCGGGCGGGCTTCGAGTACCGCCGGGACGTCGTCACCCGGCTGCTGCTGGCCAACTACGATAACGGTACGCGCCGCCACGACAGCGGCTACTGGGCCGACCTGCTCGTCCTGGCCTGCCACAACCGGACGCTACCCGCCGCCCAGCTGGCGACGTTGGCCGAAGAACTCCGCCGCAGCCTGGTGGTAGATTTCGTGCTAGCCAGCGTCGTCCGCCTCCTGCACTGCCAGCCCGCGCTGAATGCCAGCGTGCTGGCGGAAGCCCTGCTGTCGGTGCCGGGCCTGTGGTTTACGCCCGGGGACAATCGCGAGGTGTCGGAAAGCAAATACCGGTGCGGCAAAGGACTTATCTTTCCCTTCTCGAGACTCCCCATGACCTCCCCCACGTCTTGTGTGGACGTTGAAGAAGGGGAGATGAGGGGAGTTCGTGGGATAGAAGAGCTGCTTTCTGGATAGAAGATCTGTCTTTCTGGTCTGGCGCTCTCACCCACTGAGTAGACAGAAGAGACATAGGTACAAGCATAAAAGAGTCAGGGGAGGAACAAATCCCTCTCTTAGTTTCTGTCTGTACCCTGCTAAGATAGCTTCCATCTTCTTCTCCTCACCAATGTGCCATGAGCAAAACTCATAACCCTTTCATAATCTCTCTGCACACGCCCCCCCCCCCCCCTCCACGCCCAACCGGGCCGCACCTAACTTCCATAAACACCTGAAACCTGACTTTGCAGTAGCCTCACACTGCTTACCATTGGGTATGTGACAGCTATCAGGCTTGATAGGTTTGGCATGGAGGTTGAGTGGCGGGCCACCTATCTCCCTAATATGCAATGGGTTGGTGTTTTTAATGAGGGCTTTTCTGTAACCTGTCTTGGCACGGCGAAGCCCCCAACCATCCTCTAAGGGGGTGGGGTCACCTGCCATGTCAAGAGAGTTTACAAAATTGTTCTCATTAAGTGGGAGGATACGTGTTTGAGAAACATTACGATTGGGATGGAGCGTGACGTGTGTTGATGTAGCCTCCCCCTCTCTCCCCGTCACATTGTGGTTGTACCTAGCACAGCTTCTGTCTGCACCCACTCTCCCTGTCGTATGTGCGCTGGGTGGCGTGGAGAGAGGAGAGGATGTTCACGACAACACCACACCACTACCTCTTTTTGCCACACCACACACACCAGCCATTCATATGTTGGAGAGGGAGGACGACAATGATGGGGAGACAGAACATAACAACCTCACCACAACTACCCAACCATCACCTCTTTTTGCCCCACCACTTCCCATTCTCCTCTTCCCTTTCCACAACATTGACAGCAGACATATGATTGATATGCCCTACCCCATCTACTTCCTCTCCCTCACTCCCTGAGTCTTCATCAGATGAAGAGTGATCGTCAGACTGCAATCTGGAGAGGTCTGGATCGTCTTCTACGTCCTCCTCAGATGAGGAAGACGAAGAGGAAGAGTCAGACCCACCAGCATTCAGACTGATGGTCTTCTTCTTCTTGATGAAGTCAGTAGCTTTGAGCTTCCGTCTCTCCTTCTCTCCCTCCTTCTTTTTCTTCTTCATCTTGTCCTTGCCCTTCCTTCCTTCCCCTTCTGCCTTACTACTCTCACTACTTTTGCAAGGAGTAGCAATAGCCCCTGCCTTCCTCCTTATCGGGCAGTTGTTAGGATCATGCCCATCTCGTGGGCAGTATTTGAGGAGGCAACGGACAAAACATACCTTCATAACATGATCACCTTCACAATTTTAACACTTAATCCTGCCTTTGTTCTTCTGTCCTCCTACTAGATTAACAGTGATAGGGTCAGACCGTGAGTTTGCGGATCATCCGGTACCGTACAACTTTTGCATACTAGTCATCGACACACTCCCTTGGGCGATTTGCTCCATAATCTGGAGGAATTCGTCCCAAGGGGGTCGTTGATGAGGAAGCAAAGCTTGCCAGTGGTTCTCCAAGTAGGTCTTGAAAGGGGTTAAATGTTTTAATTTGTTTGCTTTCATGGGGACAGGGATGGGTGCTTTCATCCTCTTCTCTTGCTTATCAATTATCGTGAGGTATGTAGCAAGCCATGTACTTACTTCCTTAACCTTTTTGGGGTAGGAGTAGTAGATGGTTTGTTGATCCTCTTTAAATTTGATAAGTTCGAGGCCCCATAATGCTTCTGCAAAGCTGTGAGACAAGCAACCCCATCTGTTCCACCTTGCTTCATGATCATCATGACTTTGCGATCATGAGAGCAAGATTGGAGCAGATAGGCAAATAGGATTCTGTTTAGGGAATCATACCTTTGCTTTTCGATTGCCTCATAATACCTTGCAGATCTTCGAGATTGAGAAGAGTACGGAAGGTTAGACTTGCTTCCGGAAGTCACAAATGGTACTTCGCTTTTCAGCTCAGTAGGTATTATGAGTTCCGGTCTAGCAGCTTTCCTTCGTTCTGCAGTAGGCTCAACCTTAATTGACTCCAGCAGCCCACCCTCCTCTGTTTCCTCCTTGACTTTGCTTTGATCTCCCGCTTAACCCCTTGGGGAATGTAAGGGATCCTCAATAGGAGAGTCAGGAGGGACTAGAACGTTGGGTAATTTTAGGTTCTTGGTAAACGGATGATCCTTCATGCCTGAGATGATAGTCAAGACTTGTGGATTTGTTACACCAATGATCGAAATCAGAGTATGGTAAAACAAATCCCAGTCTGGTTTATCATCATAGAACTTTGGAGTGTCTAGTTTTAGTTTCGCTGAGTCAAATGTGGAATTGTATGCTATATTGACTGTCAAAGTGCGCCGGAAGATAGTAGAAACTTGAAACTCGACTATCAAATGAATTCTATCGGCTAGGATAGAAAGAGAGGTAAAAGTATAAATGCGAGGTTGTGGTATACTAGTACATATTTCGTATCTAGTCAAACAACAGAACAGTTCACAGTGCTGCATATTGCACACCCACTGTTGTGGGTGACTGCCTGGCGCAAATCCATCTGCAACACTCTTTTGGTGGCTGCCTGATGCACGCCCACCAAATCTGTGTATAGATAATTAAAGTTCTTTACACTGAGTTCGCATTACAAGGCTCGATAACCTGTTAGACTAATATACTAACTTAATTATATTAAATTCAAGTTAAGTTAATCTGGAGCTCTCACTAAACGCAATTTGCAGTAACAGAACTTTAATTGAAAACAGAAAGCGCGCAAAGCGCAGAGCACACAGTAACATAGCCGGATCTAAGTAATGGCTCTAACGACACAGTTACTCCGATACGGCCGGCCTGCTAACTAAGTATTAATAATATTAATTATTAGTTCCAACAATTGCTTTACCGACACCGTTATTAATACTCCGATACGGCCGGTCCGCTAACTCTTAATATTAAGTATTAGTTCCAACAAAGCGAATCGAGTGGACCGTACAGTTTAGGATTAATATTGAAAGTACGGTACGGATCACGTGACTAACTTAGATTCTACTGTCGGTTCAACTTGAATTTTGTGCATCTTGACTCAGATGCAGCGGTCCGATGTAATTACGGAATGATCTCAAAGCTTCTCATTATTTTACTATCACTCATGATTGTTCATAGTAAGTAGTGCATCGTACAGAGATGCAACCTTGTGACGAACTCCTTAAATAACGACTCGCGGGTTGCATCTCAGTAAAAGCCAAGAAGTTGATCGAAACTCACTCTACCCAAGCGTTCAGTGTTGAGTTGGCCTCGGGATTGAAATCTACATCGATGGCGGTACAGTTGAAGATGGCATACAGCAATTTGCGACGCATCTGAGCAACGCTACGGTAAGGAGGCAAGTCGATAGAGAAGAAGCAAGTGTGAGCAATGGGCAGCGCTTCGGTTCCTGCGCTGAGCGGGTTTACTGTGAACTGCTGCGTCCAGTCATCCTTCACAGAAACACAGAGTAGACATACACGCGCAGCGACACTGTCAAAACTAGTCACTCAAAATAGGTACAACAATACGAGAGTTTTGCATAAGGTGTTTGTGTGTGTGGGAGGGGGGGGGGGGGGGGTGCGCGAATTCGCGCACCGCAAACCATCCTTTCAGGCGTTGGCGCAGCCCCTAGTTATTATTATCATCATTATTATTATTATTATTGTGGACACCGTGATAGCCCAGTGGTCAAGTTCTACCATCTGGGCCCTGTCGCCAGTTCGATTCCCGTCGGTGCCACCAGTATTTTCATTGAACATACCGGTCTATTTCTGGACCAGTATTTTCATTGAACATACCGGCCCGTCTGGAAGTGTTGGAACTGCCCTTGCGGGGGTGTCATTAGAGCTTATCGTCAATTCTTCGTACTCCCCTCACGGGTGAGACGATGGAGGCGCATGTGCAGAAATGCATCAGCCATTGACAGAGAAGCACTATTATTATTATTATTATTATTATTATTATTATTATTATTATTATTATTATTATTTAGGGAGTACATAGGCCATCGGTCCTTTCCATGGGCTGATTGGTATAAAGCTCCTAGAGTAATGTTCTATGCCGTCACTTCCTTTATTCCACCGATTGGTGTGGAGACTTTCCTTATGGAATGGAGGACTGGATGCACATGGCCTTTTGGCTCAGCAATTGGCAGGAGATACACTATTATTATTATTATTATTATTATTATTATTATTATTATTATTATTATCATTATTATTATTATTATTATTACTATTGCTATGACTATTGCTATTACTATTACTATTACTATTAGTATTACTATTACTATTAGTATTATTATTATTATTGCTATTATTATGATTATTATGATTATTATCATTATTATTATTATTATTATTATGGACACCATGATAGCCCAATGGTCAAGTTCTACCATCTGGGCCCTGTCGCCAGTTCGATTCCCGTCGGTGCCACCAGTATTTTCATTGAACATACCGGTCCGTCTGGAAGTGTTGGAACTGCCCTTGCGGGGGTGTCATTAGAGCCCATCGTCAATTCTTCGTACTCCCCTCACGGGTGAGACGATGGAGGCGCATGTGCAGATTTGCATCAGCCATTGACAGAGAAGCACTATTATTATTATTATTATTATTATTATTATGGACACCGTGATAGCCCAGTGGTCAAGTTCTACCATCTGGGCCCTGTCGCCAGTTCGATTCCCGTCGGTGCCACCAGTATTTTCATTGAACATACCGGTTTATTTCTGGACCAGTATTTTCATTGAACATACCGGCCCGTCTGGAAGTGTTGGAACTGCCCTTGCGGGGGTGTCATTAGAGCTTATCGTCAATTCTTCGTACTCCCCTCACAGGTGAGACGATGGAGGCGCATGTGCAGAAATGCATCAGCCATTGACAGAGAAGCACTATTATTATTATTATTATTATTATTATTATTATTATTATTATGGACACCGTGATAGCCCAGTGGTCAAGTTCTACCATCTGGGCCCTGTCGCCAGTTCGATTCCCGTCGGTGCCACCAGTATTTTCATTGAACGTAACGATCCGTCTGGACCAGTATTTTCATTGAACATACCGGCCCGTCTGGAAGTGTTGGAACTGCCCTTGCGGGGGTGTCATTAGAGCTTATCGTCAATTCTTCGTACTCCCCTCACGGGTGAGACGATGGAGGCGCATGTGCAGAAATGCATCAGCCATTGACAGAGAAGCACTATTATTATTATTATTATTATTATTATTATTATTATTATTGACACCGTGATAGCCCAGTGGTCAAGTTCTACCATCTGGGCCCTGTCGCCAGTTCGATTCCCGTCGGTGCCACCAGTATTTTCAATGAACATACCGATCCGTCTGGACCAGTATTTTCATTGAACATACCGGCCCGTCTGGAAGTGTTGGAACTGCCCTTGCGGGGGTGTCATTAGAGCTTATCGTCAATTCTTCGTACTCCCCTCACGGGTGAGACGATGGAGGCGCATGTGCAGAAATGCATCAGCCATTGACAGAGAAGCACTATTATTATTATTATTATTATTATTATTATTATTAGTGGCACCGCGATAGCCCAGTGGTTAAGGTCTACCATCTGGGACCTGTCGCCAGTTCGATTCCCGTCGGGGCCAGTATTTTCAAAGGATATTTCTTTGAAAGTAATGATCTGTCTGGAAGGCTTGGAGCTGCCTTGCGGGGGTGTCAGTAGAGCCTATCGTCAAATCTTCGTACTCCCCTCGCGGGTGAGACGATGGAGGCACATGTGCAGAAATGCATTCGCCATTGACTGAGAAGCACTATTATTATTATTATTGTTACTATTATCATTATTATTCTTTTATGACACCGTGATAGCCCAGTGGTCAAGTTCTACCATCTGGGCCCTGTTGCCAGTTCGATTCCCGTCGGTGCCACCAGTATTTTCATTGAACATACCGGTCCGTCTGGACCAGTATTTCCATTGAACATACCGGTCCGTCTGGAAGTGTTGGAACTGCCCTTGCGGGGGTGTCATTAGAGCCTATCGTCAATTCTTCGTACTCCCCTCACGGGTGAGACGATGGAGGCGCATGTGCAGAAATGCATCAGCCATTGACAGAGAAGCACTATTATTATTATTATTATTATTATTATTATTATTATTTTGGACACCGTGATAGCCCAGTGGTCAAGTTCTACCATCTGGGCCCTATCGCCAGTTCGATTCCCGTCGGTGCCACCAGTATTTTCATTGAACATACCTGGATCATCTGGACCAGTATTTTCATTGAACATACCGGCCCGTCTGGAAGTGTTGGAACTGCCCTTGCGGGGGTGTCATTAGAGCTTATCGTCAATTCTTCGTACTCCCCTCACGGGTGAGACGATGGAGGCGCATGTGCAGAAATGCATCAGCCATTGACAGAGAAGCACTATTATTATTATTATTATTATTATTATTATTGGACACCGTGATAGCCCAGTGGTCAAGTTCTACCATCTGGGCCCTGTCGCCAGTTCGATTCCCTTCGGTGCCACCAGTATTTTCATTGAACATACCGATCCGTCTGGACCAGTATTTTCATTGAACATACCGATCCGTCTGGACCAGTATTTCATTGAACATACCGGCCCGTCTGGAAGTGTTGGAACTGCCCTTGCGGGGGTGTTATTAGAGCTTATCGTCAATTCTTCGTACTCCCCTCACGGGTGAGACGATGGAGGCGCATGTGCAGAAATGCATCAGCCATTGACAGAGAAACACTATTATTATTATTATTATTATCCCTGAAAGGTGTTGGAAGTAGGGGTTGGGGGTTTAGGGGGAAGGGGAAATTTAAATTGTGTACCCCACCCCCACCCACCAACGCCGCATTTTCGCGCCCCTGTCGGAATAAATCATGGTTTGTGGGAACCAGGAGGAGTTGGAGCTCATATTGGCAGGGTGGCTAGCCCCATACTCGATGTTGGTGCTGATATGATTTTTTTGAAATTCACGCAAATATTTGCGTTAGGGGAGTGTCCTGAATGCCAAAATTCCTTGTTTTTTTCTGCACCCCTGTCGGAATAAATCATGGTTTGTGTGAACCAGGAGGAGTTGGGAGCTCATATTTGCAGGGTGGCTAGGCCCAGACTCGATGTTGATGCTGATATAATTTTTTGGAATTCACGCAAATAAAGGCGCTAAGGGAGTGTCCTGAATGCGAAAATTCCTTGCTTTTTTAGGCTATTTTCTGCTCTCCCATCGGAATAAATCATGGTTTGTGCTCACCTCAGAGCTTGGTAAACGGTTACGGCCCCACACAAAGCGCAAGAACATCTGCCGCTCTTCGTGACTGAAACTGTTGAGGGCGCTGAATAAGTACTTCACCTGCAGCAAAAGCGCAGGAAAGAAAAATGACTTTACTCAGCAGATCTACGCATAGATGCTGAAGCCAAGCTGGCTGGGTGGGACAGGAGGATCAAAGGCAGGAGTAGAAGGACCACGCTCGACGAGGCAGAGAGCGTGCCCGAGTACTTGGTGTGCTTTTGGAGCGCGGCAATGTCGATCTGCGGGTTCCCACAGACCAGTTCCTCCAGCTCACGCCAAGAAAACAGCGTCAGACAAGGCAGAGGAACCACGTCCGCCAAACCTGCACGTACTGCCCGTACCTAGCCAAATCGCATGTCAACTGCGCCAGGGTTTCCTCTCTTTCGTCTGTCTGTCTCTGTGTCTCTGTCTTTCTCTCTCTGTCTGTCTATGTCTCTCTCTCTCTCTCTCTCTCTCTCCCTTTCTTGTCTGATATCTCTCATGCGGGTACTTGAACCCATTTTGTAAAATAACAAAAAATAATAATATGCACAGACATCTTTTTCTCTGTGATCGGGGTAGGTGGAAGGGCGGTGGGGGGGGGCGAGTGAAGATGTTTTCGCGTCGTTGTTGCTGTAGTGGGAGAATCATTTCACTTTTCAGCAATCGAGCCTTCTTGAAGATGTTTTCGCGTCGTTGTTGCTGTAGTGGGAGAATCATTTCACTTTTCAGCAATCGAGCCTTCTTGCTGTCTATCTCGGTATGTCTTAGCTGCCGCTCACCTGCAGGCGTGATTCGCTGAGGCGGCGTTCGATGGAGAGTTTGCGGAAGACTTTGCGGTTGGCGTAGGTCACCTTCTGCTTCGATCCTTGAGGACGCAGCTCGACCTGTGAGGTTGAAGACAGGAGGTGGCCATTGGTGTGCGGCAAGTGGCAGACAGACCTCGGTGCCGTCGCTAAGCTGCGTGCTGAAGTCCTGGTCCACCACTACATCCCCGAACGTGTCGCGATCCACCGCATAGCACACCTGTAGTCAGCAAACACCCAAGATAAGTCAGCTGGAGGAGCCAGGCCAGCCAAGGGCAGGACGGGGCAGTACATGGTCACCTGGTCTAGGGCCTGCACACACAGTTTGTCCACCGCCTCCAAGTCGGACACGTCCTGCACACACCATCGATGCACAGCACACGCCAAAACACGCAGGTGCTCCGAGGTCTCGTTTCCGACTGGTCAACGTACATCCATGCTTCAACGTCCACAAAACGAGCACGGCACGCAAACGACTGTCACATGGCTGGGCACGCTTTACCAGGCTTTGCCCGAGCAGCTGCTTCCAGACCAAGGAGGGTAGGTCCAGCGCCAGCGGGTACTTGGTGCGCAGCGACATGCCCATCAGCTGCCCGACGAAGGTGTACATCTGCAACTGCCGCGCACTGCACGCACTGGGGTTGGGCACCCACTTCTCGCGGTGCAGCCCCACGCCGTTGCGCATGTTCGGGGAGGGAATGAAGAGCGGCGTGCGCGTGGACATGAGGTCGGCGCACATGTTGGTGACGCTTTCGCGGAAAGGCCCGCCTACGTCTATCGACCTGCAAGCACGGCAAGTGAAGCCGAAAAAAAGATGTGGTGTTAGTACTCGCGAGAGGAAAGCAGAAAGAGTTCACAGGCATGTTGCGGTATATTGGCTTCAAATTTGAGCTTCTGATAGGGGTCCGGTGAGAACAGGCCGGAGCAGCCCGTCAACAGGCAGGACAGTGACGGGGCAAAGAAACAAGCATATACCACATCTTCTCGATAAACAAGCAGAGCACCAAGAACAAGCACGCGACTACCAAGAGACAAGTTCTTGAGAGATTTAAGAGCGGACATGAGTGTCAGGAATGCTTATATTTACATTTATCTTTACGAATACATGCATGTGTGCACGAGAGAAGGAGAGCGTGCGCGACACGGAGCAGTGCAAGACAAGGAGCCTGCTAGAAGGGAGCGCAAGTGAGTTGCAAGGATTGCCAGCGCTGACCCCTCGCCTAGAAAGGAGACGTTCCACATTTGGTCCCCCTTCCTGCCCCTTCGGAAGCTTCTGGCGGCCACGTCGTGGAGCTGTTCGAACATCTGCCCAAAGATCGTCTCCATCTCGCTTGCGTCTCCCATCTCAGCTTTTTTGTCTGGTGCAGCCCGGGCGCGCTCGTCTGTGGGGCTGGCCCGCATTCGCGCCGTTTGCGCCTTGATGCGGTTGATGCTGATGCGCGGCGCAGTGTCGTTGCTGGAGGATGAGCTGAAGTTCCAGCGGCTGGCCTCTAGGAAGGTGGAGGAGGGCGCACGCGACTGCTCCAGTAAGGCCTCGCAGATGTACTGCTTGGTGTGGCGGAAGAAGAAACCCTTCAGCAACAAGACCGTACTTGAGAGAGAACGAGAAGGAGGCAAGGAAGAAGAAGAAGACGAAGAAGAAGAAGAAGAAGAAGAAGAAGAAGAAGAAGAAGAAGAAGAAGAAGAAGAAGAAGAAGAAGAAGAAGAAGAAGAATTTCTTAGAGTGTTCTTTTCCTTGATTTCTAGCTCGCCTAACTCATCGTTCTCGTCGATCAAATCGGTCTGCTGGGTCAAGTCCACGTAGTGTAAGAGCGGCGTGGCAACACGATTGAAGTGTTTGAGCAGGCACAGCCGTGCTTGTAGCATGGGTAAGGTCAGCCCACGCAACTGCTTGAACCGAGACAGATCTGTACGCAACCAACACCAGCACAACAGGTTGTACTCCAAATTTTAAATTCATCCACCCAAAGAAAGCGGACAGCATATGGCACATAGGAGGGGGAGTGAAGAGGCTGGGCGTGTGTTGCTACCGTGCGAGGAGGGGTTAAAGAGCAGTGCATCCATGGCGTCGGGGGTGTGCAAGCCCATTCGTGAGCAGGTGGTCTGCGCCAGCGCCACAAGAGCCTCGTCCTATGTATATGAAAAGTAGATGTATATGCATATGCATATGTATACATTGCATATGTATACTATATGTATATATATAATAATGTATATGTATATGTATATGTATATGTATATGTATATGTATATGTATATGCATATGTACATTTTATGTACATGTATATGTACATGTATATGTACATGTATATGTACATGTATATGTATATGTATATGTATATGTATATGTATATGGAAATTTATCTGGATATGTATATGTATATGTATATGTATGTATATGTATATGTATATGTATATGTATATGTATATGTATATGTATATGGAGAGCAGAGAACAAACTTGACTACCATGGCCAGGCTCCAGCCCGCACTTGCCCCCTTTCCTTCAATCGCTGCCTCCTCCTTTCCTTCAGAACCGGTCCACAGCATCGGCAGCTCCGCTGCCATCTGCACACACACACACACACACACACACACGCCAAGCCAGTGGAAAAGGAGGAAAGCCCAAGCGCACTTCCAGAGGGCAGGCCTGCCAACACGAAGACAACTGCAAGGCTGGAAGACCTCAAGTTCTCTGGAGATTTGTTTCAAGCGCATAGGCGCCTCTGGAGTGCCGATTACATAGGCAAGCGGGTGAGAGAGCGGCAAACAGTGCAGCCGAACCAACCGTAGTAATAGCGAAGGCTCAAAGACTGAGCCGGATGGAGGGCTGAAGCCAGTGTACACCAACAGCGTGATAAAACTAGACAAACCAACCAAAATGACCAACGTAAACATACCATGAAAAAAGTCGTCAGTCGAAGCGGTTCATGAGCCAGGACATGGCAGGTTGGTGTGAGCAGGGTGAGTGCAGGACCGAGCAGGCACGGGCACTTCCAGTCGTGCGCCGGCGGTCCCGCGCTGCGAGGAGAAGAAGGCAACTGGCTCGTGCGGTGCCAGGTCGAGCCGCTGGGGGCCCAGCGAGCCTGCCGCGCCGGTCTCCACCGGCTGCAACGGCCGGGCCTTGCGCTGCCTCAGCTGCAGCCAACGCGTGTACTGCTTGCGAGTCCAGCCCTTGCACCAGTCGAAGCTCTCGGGGTCCGGCGGGCTCTGCGAGACAAAGACCAGCCCCGAGAAGTGCCGCGACACGGCGCCGGGCCCAGCCTCCACAGTCAAGCCAATCAAGACGCAGCCACCTGCGTCAGGCGCGCTCTTATACAAGGCGGATGAAGAAGGCGAAGGGGATGAAGAGGACGCGCTGGCTGCGACGTCCATGAAGGAGCCACCAGGAGCCTCAGCGCATTCTGGCTCGGATGGCAGCTGGTGGGCGCGCAAGGCGGAGGAGGTGGGAGACGGATGCACAGACTGCAGGTCTTGGTCCAAGGCGCCCGGGCTGGGGGGCTCCACCAACTTGAAGGTCAGGGGCTGCGTGCCGCGGACGGGAAACAACGAGGCGTCGTCCTCCTGCACAACAGCGAGCAGGTGTCATACCAACATCAGCATTCACGCACAGGCAAAGGGCAAGAGCACTCAACTTAGTCAGTAAGACCCAACAACCACAGAATTTTAAATTGTTCCATAATTTGCTGGTGTCTGTTTTTTCCCTTGCCCCGATCTTGGTTTTTTGTCCTCTGCTCTCTTTGCTCTGACCAGCAGGCAGGTCGCCCAGTCTGCCGCGCCCGATGCAGCAGCCAGCAGCCCTCGCCCCGCACCAGAGCTGCGTGAGAAGCCGCCCAGGCCGTTGGTGTTGTACCCGAACGCGCTGGCGCTGGGCCCGGCCGCGCCGAGCGTGCCCGAGGCGTAGGAGCCGCCTATGGAGCCGAACGCGCCGAAGCCCGAGAAGCCTGACGGGGACCTGTTGATTGCGTCGTCGGATTGGACCAGCTCGAACTGCAGAGACTGCGAGCCCGCCACGTGCTCCGACAGCCAGCCGTTCTGCTGCATCGGGAAGCGCGCCAGCTCCTCCTCGATGGCTTGGCGCGTCAAGGCCAGCTCGGCGCGTTCCCGCTGTGCGCCGCGCGGGCTGAGGAAGAGCTGCGTGGCGCCGTACGCCTCGTCGTAGCGCCGCAGCCAGCTACATGCGTCCTGCGGGACCTGGCTGCTGGAGAGCGGACAGTACACGCAGCTCGGCCCGCTCGTCTTCGCCGGCTCCTCGTTGCCAGCCGCTTCCTCCACACTGCCGATGGCGTCTGCCGCCGCCTGCCCGCCCTCCTCGGGCGCGTCGTCGGACAAGCTGGGCTGTGGCGGAAAGGCAAAGGGGCGTTGGCCGAAGTTGACCTCGATCTTAGAGTTGGGGCCCATGCAGAAGATCGGGTAGATCCCAGTCTGCGGGTCCAGGCTGCAGAAGTCGGCGTGGTGGTAGAACACTGTCTTGCCATTGAAGCTGAAGGTCACCGCGGGACCGCCGCCCGTGCGCAGGTTCAGTTGCATGCCCACCACCGTGCCTGGCTGCCACGTGACGGTGGACGAGACGTGCGCGTCGAACGACATGGACTGGCAGGTCTTGTGGTTGAAAGTCGCGTTGGGAGCAGTGAGCGTCCACGTCGTGCCCGTCCTAACACAAGACAACAAGACATAGCCCCCACCCTTGCAACCAGAGAATAGAAACACACTATAACCATGCCTTTACCTGCATTATGCACAAGAATACATGTATATACCTGTATTCAATATCCATGCTTCCATATGCATAATCGCAGTCGTAAATGTGCACACGTATTTTTCTGTCGGTGTCAAACATGATGCGCGCGCGTTTGAGTAGGAAACATGCATATACATGTCAGTATGCGGAAAATTGGTACACAGGTGAGTGCGCAAGGTGGGTGCGTGTGAATGCTACTACGTGCGATGGGGTGCGTATCAACTTTGGTACGTGAGCGTTGCGTGGGCAGCGAGCGGGGGAGTAGGTGTTGAGGGACCTATCGTTGACGAGTGGCAGCGAGGAAGCGACGAAGGAGCGCCGGCACCAGCCTAGCGCCATGTTTGCGCTGGGCAAGTGCTTCGCGCCCAGCGTCACCTCCAGGTACCACGCACCGCCCTTGACGCACACGTCCGCAATATAGGAGCGCATGTCGTACCTAGCAGCAACCCGGACGGACACCAATCAAGGCATACGCACAGATACACATGTAGACGAGAGGGAGAAGAGTGTGCAGAAGGCAAGATCAAGATGCTGTGGATAAACGTCACTGCGATGAGCGGCTTATTTAAAGTTATATGCATGCAGAAGGTCAATAAATGGTTTCGGGAATGGTCGGAACATTGGTGTAGAATCTATTAGTGCGAGAGGCAAGCCAGGACATGCGATGCGGACCCGAAGCCGAAGCCACCGCTGGACTGTTCCTTGCCTTCCAGCACGTAGCCTTCCACCACCTTGTGCTCCAGCACGTTGATCAGCGCAGGCACGGGCGGGCCATCACGGTACAAGAGGTACTGCTGTCGCAGCCAGCCCGTGCCGCCCGGCCGCAGGCTCTGCCCGACCTCCTCTTCGCTGGCGGGCGCGGCGGCAGTGCTGGCGGCACTGTCCGCCTTGCGCCGCACCGGCGTGACCTCCAGCTCGTCCTCGGCCACGGGCGGCAGCGGCCCGCCCTTCTCCGCGCCCTCCAGCGCGAGCACGTCTAGCTTCACCTCGTTGACCTCCTCCTGCACGCGCCGCCCTCCCACCGACATGCTCGCGCGCTGGGGGGTGTGCGCAGATGGGGAGGTGGACGAGGGCGCGGCGACAGACAGCGCGGACGGGGAGGGAGCAGGCAAAGGTGTAACGGCGGCGGCGCGGCGCGCGGCGAGGACGAGCTCCAGCAGGGCGCAGAGGTGCGGGGCCGGCACGGCATGCTGGTTCCACTTCTGCAGCGAGCGCACGCGCAGCTCCTCGTGTGCGCGCTCCAGCTGCCGCGCAGCACGAGACACCTCCACCAAAGCGTACTCATCCACCGCCGCCTGCGAATAAGAGAAAGGCAAAGAGATACATGCGTTCACCAATCAGCAATGGATGGCTAAGATAAACGCCCAGAGCCTGCATCGTTGGGTGCCAAGGCGACCCTGGTGATTTGTATACCGCATTTCACCGGAAATAACATCATTAGCAACAACAACAACAATAACAACAATAAGAAACATAATAACAATAACAACAACAATAATAACAACAATAACAACAACAACAACAACAACAACAATAATAATAATAATAATGATAATAATAATAATAATAGTGCTTTTCTGTCAATGGCTGATGCAAATCTGCACATGCGCCTCCATCGTCTCACCCGTGAGGGGAGTACGAAGAATTGACGATAGGCTCTAATGACACCCCCGCAAGGGCAGTTCCAAACTTCCAGACGGACCGGTATGTTCAATGAAAATACTGGTGGCACCGACGGGAATCGAACTGGCGACAGGGCCCAGATGGTAGAACTTGACCACTGGGCTATCACGGTGTCCATAATAATAATAATAATAATAATAATAATAATAATAATAATAATAATAATAATAGTGCTTCTCTGTCAATGGCTGATGCATTTCTGCACATGCGCCTCCATCGTCTCACCCGTGAGGGGAGTACGAAGAATTGACGATAAGCTCTAATGACACCCCCGCAAGGGCAGTTCCAACACTTCCAGACGGGCCGGTATGTTCAATGAAAATATTGGTCCAGAAATAGACCGGTATGTTCAATGAAAATACTGGTGGCACCGACGGGAATCGAACTGGCGACAGGGCCCAGATGGTAGAACTTGACCACTGGGCTATCACGGTGTCCAATTAATAATAATAATAATAATAATGATAATAATAATAAGAAGAAGAAGAATAACGATAATGGTAAATAAATGAATAAATAATAAACGAATAAATAAATAGATAACGAGAAAGAAAAACGAAGGTGCCAGAAAAAACGGCAGGGTGAGCCATGCGTGGCCAAGACGAGATGCACGGCGATAACATACATAACAAACATAACATACATGACCTGCGGCGACTGTTGTAGCCAGGACCAGGCGGCCAGCACGCGAGCCGTGACGCGGCAGAGCTGTTGTGCTTGCTCCGCGCCGCTTGCGTGCGGGAGCAGCACCAGCAGCGCCCGAAGCAGCCGCTGACAGAAGCGCGGCGGTAGAGGAACCTTGAGGAGCACCTCGACCAGCTGCAGCGCCGTGGCACTGTTGCCGGGGCGCGCGGGGCACGACGTGATGGAGCTGCCATCAGTGCTGGCGGGCAGCGCAGACGTCAGCGACGGTGAAGAAGATGAGGACGCTGCTGAGGATGGAGAAGTAGAGTACAAAGCAGTGACGAGGATGGTAGCGGAAACGGGCGCCTGACTACAGGGTCGCACGGAGAAGTACACGGTGTGGCCAGCGACCTCGACGCGCTGGCTGCGCTGGGCTGCCAGCGCGCCGTAGCGCAGGCACACTGTCTGAAACCGGTCGCGCGCCCGGCACAAAGGTCCGCTCCAGAAATCAATTACCTGCCATGCGCACAGACAATCGGGACGTTACATATCCAATACATAGATGCCACGGTATACGGCATACGGCATACGGTTCTACAAAGCAAGAGGTCTCTGTCTCATGAAGCATACCATGACTGACGCGCTGTCTGCGTCCTTGCCTTCCAAGCCACCCAGATCGCGTTTCTCAACTGCTGCGCCGCGCCCGGCCAAGCCTGCTCTGCCAGTCGTGGCGCCGCCCGCGCGCTCCTGCGATGAGACCGCGAAGCCGCTGAAGGTGGTGGCCGGACCGGCGGACATCTCAGCGGAGCAGCTTGAACCGGCAAAAGAGGAGGCAGCGGAAGATCCAAAGAAAGGGTTGGCAGCCACGTTGGCCGCAGCGGTGGAGGCAGCAGCAGAGGCGCCGGAGGAAGAGGAAGGAGCGAAAGAGAAGCCTGACGACGAGGAGGCGTTGGCAGGAGAGGCGAAGCCAGTGAAGGGTGAAGAGGGAAAGGAAGTGGACGAGGCAGAGGACGAGGTGGCGAAAGAAGACGGGAACGGAGACTTGGTCGCAGAGAAACCTCCAAACACCATCTTACCGCCTCGGCCGGCCGCGAAGGAAGAAGTGACTTCGTTGGCAGGGGAGCTGAGGGGCTCCGTGCTGTACTCCAGCAGGTGCGATGCCTGCTGCCGCTGCTGGCGGACAGCTTGAGCCTGGTGAGGCGAAAGAAGAGAGGCTACTGGCAAGAGGGAGGCAGGCGAGGTCAACCCTGCCATGGTGGCGGAGTCGTCGTCCAAAGCCTCCTCCTCGTTGTCCTCCAAGCTGCTACTGTCCACCAGGTTGCGGCTGTCGCGTGGCGGTGGGGAGGTGAGTACCACGCCACCGCTCCCGAACCCACCAAAGACCACCGCACCGCTATTGCCCGTGCCGCTGGTGCCGGTCTGCGCGACATGGGCCCGTCGCCGACTGCTCACTGCTTGCAGAGAGCGGTTGCTAAAGCCGCGGAAAGAGGTGGAAGAAGCAGAGGGAGCAGCTTGCGCAGTAGCTATGGGAGACGTGATGGAGGAGAAGGCGGAGCGGAAGGAAGGGAAGTTGGAGGCAAAGCTGCCGTTGCTGCTGGTCGTCGCGAAGGCCTGAGCTGAGCCACCGGCAGACGCGGTCCCGGCAGCGGCTGGCTCTTTAGACTGGCTGCGGTCCGGTGGCTCTGGTGACGTGAAGAAAGGGCGCGGCGGGGGTGGCGACTTGACGGAAATGAGCTGCTGGACATGTCGGCTAGTTGCTGAGTCTGGCGGACCACCTGGCTTGGCCGGCTGCAGGGAAGGGTGTGGCGTCTGAGGCGAGAATACTGCAAGATGACTGCGCTCTATCACAGCAGAAAGAATGAAGGAGAAGTATAAGCGGTTAGAGAAAATAAATTAGAAATTTTAGCAAATTTAGCGCGCGAACGCATATGCATAAGCACATAAATATGCATATGCATGTATATAATATATGCATAAACAAAATACATATTGGAAACGGTTTTTTCTCTCCCGCTCATCCTTTCTCCCTCTCATCCTTTCCCTATTTTTTCATTCCGAATTTCTTCGCGTAATACGCCTGCATTTCACCTGAGGTGCCCGTGTCCGTTCCGAAACGGAAACTGAGCACCAGACATGCCGCACGCGCCACGTGGAGGCGCTGCAGCGAAGAAGAGGACGCAGTGGAGGGATCCGTGACGCTGGCGTCGCTGCTGGCTGGGGCAGGTTGTGGTGCCTGCGCGGTTGCTTCGAAGTGCTCCCACTTCCTGTGCCTGCGCCGCCCCCGCATTGCGCACGCCCCACCAGCCCTTCTGGGCGCCTTTGCCCCACGTGTCGGTTTACCCTTCCCCGCACTGCTCGTCGCCTGCTTGCGGCCCGGCGCATCAGCCGCAGCAGCCGCAGCAGTCTTGCTTGTCTTGCCAGAACGCACGGGGCGACCCTATCCAAAAGCAAGTGCAATTGTCCATTTCAATTACATATATAAGGTGGGTGGGGCAATTAGGTGCAAGCTACCCGTCGGGCCGAGCTGCGCCCGGCTGGTCCGGAGGCGGCTGGGCCGGCGAGGTCCGCACCCGCCACATTGGGCGAGGGCAAGGGCGAAGGCGAGGGCCCAGGCGTGGTGGCCACGCTGCGGGCGTTGGGCGTGACCGCAAAAGACGCGCGCGGGGTGGCGCGAGTGCGACGATACCTAGAGCTCCTGACAAGCAACAACAGAAACACGCAGACGTGATGTCGTGGTGACGCGCTGTGAGCTGCGGGCCGCGGTGTGTGTGTGTGTGTGTGTGTGGTGGTGGTGGTGGGGGGGCGGCAGAGGCAACCCTTCGTTCTCTCCGGGCTCCGTGGCGGGTGTGAGCAGCAAGGACGTGGATGAGGAGGCGGCAGAGGAGGCCGGCGCGACAAGCGTGTTTCCGGAAGACGTGGCCATTGAGGCAGAAAAGCTCCAACGCGAGGAAGACGAGAAGGGAGAGGGAGAGGCCATAGCGTTGGACGAAGGGTTGCCCCAGGCAGAGGTGGCAGGCGGGGACGCGGCAGGTTTGGCCAGCGGGGCGCCACTCACCGCCGACGACTTGGAGCGCTGCTGCGGCAGCTCTGCCAGCTGCAAAAACCAAAGTGTGCCACCATGTACTGCCCCGCCCAACAGGCATGGGTCTGGAATTGCTCAAAAGAGCATTTTACATACAAAATAGAAAGGGAAAAAGGAAATACCTTCCACTGACCAATTTACCGACTTCGTCACAAGCAAATTATTATTCAAGAAAGGAAAATGTCGGAATGTGCATGATGAAAGCAAGGTGGGCTGTGCAGACCTGAAAGGCTAAGCGTAGCTCCCGCAAGCAAGTCCGACGCAACAGCTGCACAAACACGATCAGACAATAAGCTTAGCAGCAAATCAAGCACATAAATTCACAGCTAAAGCTGGTTACCTTGAAGAGTGGGCGGTCAGTCTCATGGATGCTGACATCGCTCCTGGCTGCTGCGCTGGCTTGCTGTGTATCTGTTTTGGCTGGGCCACCTGCTTTGTTGGAGCTCGTGCCCGGTGCAGCAGGGATTGGCTTGGTCTGTGCGGCTTTGGCAGCGTGCTCATGCCGTTGGCTGAGCTCTCGAGCGCTTCGCTCCTGACGCAGTGCCCGCAGCAGCACATTCCTAGACAGCATTATGCAGGCAGATAACGGGAAGAAAACAGTGGGCACGGACGCGCATATCTAAGATGTAATAACCAGTCCGATTGGATACTTGTCTCGCTGCATCATGACCTGAAATTCGTCTTGGCAACTGACTGGTGTTCGAGGACATTGGTCAGGCCACGGCGCAGAGTGGGTGGCAGCAGCGCGCTGGGAAAGCGCTGCCAGGACAGCTGGACCGGCCACACCGTGAACACGATCAGCAGAATGCGCGCCGAGAATGACTCAATCAACGACAGGTATCTAAGAAAGGACCAGAAACTTGTGTACCGTGCACCATGACGGACATATAATATGCACGAAAGTATTTGGGATCTTACAGTTCATGGGCGCTTTTCGTCACCTGCTTGGGCCCGCCCTTGCCCTCGCTGAGCTGCGACAAAAGGTTGCCTGCCAATACGTACATTTTGCATTTTGAGCATCCAAAACAGGGTTCACAGGCATATGGTCATCATATCTTGGTGCCTACAGTGCAAGAATCTTTTTTAATAGGTTACTATCTGGAAGGTGAGCATAGACCTCCTAGGTGTGGCGCTTTGTTGTCCTGGTCTGCGCTCTCTGGTCTGCTGGCTGAGTTGAAGCCCAACATGCCCTTGCTACCGGCGCCGCCCCCGAACGAAGTGAATGTACCTGTACCCATACCAGCCACGGCGGGGCATTGACATGCACCCACATGAAGTATGTCTGTCAAACACAACGAGCACATAGTTTTACAAAAGGGCGCGATGTACCAGTGGCGGGGCTATTGACGACGTTTTCCAAGATAGCGCGCGAAGAACCGGGCGCAAAAAACGAGGAAGCAGGCAACCCTTCCCAACGTGTGACCAACTGCAGCATCTTCTCATGATCCAAACTGCATGCAGGCACAGCGCAGGTCCAAAATAATCAATCCTCCAGACACAAGAAAGCATGCCGACAAAACAGAAAAATCATTTTTGTCTGAGGAACCGACATTTGACGCTGAAACAAAAGGCACACTATAAAAAGGAGAAAAGATATTAGGCTTGCTTAGACTATGACATCAGATTCAGCTTCTGAACATGTGCCTCCATAATAATAATAATAATAATAATAATAATAGTGCTTCTCTGTCAATGGCTGATGCATTTCTGCACATGCGCCTCCATCGTCTCACCCGTGAGGGGAGTACGAAGAATTGACGATAAGCTCTAATGACACCCCCGCAAAGGCAGTTCCAACACCTCCAGACGGACCGGTATGTTCAATGAAAATACTGGTCCAGACGGACCGGTATGTTCAATGAAAATACTGGTGGCACCGACGGGAATCGAACTGGCGACAGGGCCCAGATGGTAGAACTTGACCACTGGGCTATCACGGTGTCCAATAATAATAATAATAATAATAATAATAATAGTGCTTCTCTGTCAATGGCTGATGCATTTCTGCACATGCGCCTCCATCGTCTCACCCGTGAGGGGAGTACGAAGAATTGACGATAAGCTCTAATGACACCCCCGCAAGGGCAGTTCCAACACTTCCAGACGGGCCGGTATGTTCAATGAAAATACTGGTCCAGAAATAGACCGGTATGTTCAATGAAAATACTGGTGGCACCGACGGGAATCGAACTGGCGACAGGGCCCAGATGGTAGAACTTGACCACTGGGCTATCACGGTGTCCAATAATAATAATAATAATAATAATAATAATAATAATAATAATAATAATAATAATAATAGTGCTTCAGTCAATGGCGAATGCATTTCTGCACATGTGCCTCCATCGTCTCACCCGTGAGGGGAGTACGAAGATTTGACGATAGGCTCTACTGACACCCCCGCAAGGCAGCTCCAAGCCTTCCAGACAGACCAATACTTTCAAAGAAAATATCCTTTGAAAATACTGGCACCGACGGGAATCGAACTGGCGACAGGTTCCAGATGGTAGGCCTTAACCACTGGGCTATCGCGGTGCCACTAATAATAATAATAATAATAATAATAATAATAATAATAATAATAATAACAATAGTGCTTCTCTGTCAATGGCTGATGCATTTCTGCACATGCGCGTCCATCGTCTCACCCGTGAGGGGAGTACGAAGAATTGACGATAGGCTCTAATGACACCCCCGCAAGGGCAGTTCCAACACTTCCAGACGGACCGGTATGTTCAATGAAAATACTGGTCCAGACGGATCGTTTACGTTCAATGAAAATACTGGTGGCACCGACGGGAATCGAACTGGCGACAGGGCCCAGATGGTAGAACTTGACCACTGGGCTATCACGGTGTCCATAATAATAATAATAATAATAATAGTGCTTCTCTGTCAATGGCCGATGCAAATCTGCACATGCGCCTCCATCGTCTCACCCGTGAGAGGAGTACGAAGAATTGACGAAAGGCTCTAATGACACCCCCGCAAGGGCAGTTCCAACACTTCCAGACGGACCGGTATGTTCAATGAAAATACTGGTCCAGAAATAGACCGGTATGTTCAATGAAAATACTGGTGGCACCGACGGGAATCGAACTGGCGACAGGGCCCAGATGGTAGAACTTGACCACTGGGCTATCACGGTGTCAATAATAATAATAATAATAATAATAATAATAATAATAATAATAATAATAGTGTATCTCCTGCCAATTGCTGAGCCAAAAGGCCATGTGCATCCAGTCCTCCATTCCATAAGGAAAGTCTCCACACCAATCGGTGAAATAAAGGAAGTGACGGCATAGAACATTACTCTAGGAGCTTTATACCAATCAGCCCATGGAAAGGACCGATGGCCTATGTACTCCCTAATAATAATAATAATAACAATAATAAAAATAACAATAATAATAGTGCTTCTCTGTCAATGGCTGATGCATTTCTGCACATGCGCCTCGTCTCACCCATGAGGGGAGTACGAAGAATTGACGATAGGCTCTAATGACACCCCCGCACGGGCAGTTCCAACACTTCCAGACGGACCGGTATGTTCAATGAAAATACTGGTGGCACCGACGGGAATCGAACTGGCGACAGAATAATAATAATAATAATAATAATAATAATAATAATAATAATAGTGCTTCTCTGTCAATGGCTGATGCAAATCTGCACATGCGCCTCCATCGTCTCACCTGTGAGGGGAGTACGAAGAATTGACGATAGGCTCTAATGACACCCCCGCAAGGGCAGTTCCAACACTTCCAGACGGACCGGTATGTTCAATGAAAATACTGGTGGCACCGACGGGAATCGAACTGGCGACAGGGCCCAGATGGTAGAACTTGACCACTGGGCTATCACGGTGTCCAATAATAATAATAATAATAATAATAATAACAATAATAATAGTGCTTCTCTGTCAATGGCTGATGCATTTCTGCACATGCGCCTCCATCGTCTCACCCGTGAGGGGAGTACGAAGAAATAATAATAATAATAATAATAATAATAATAATAATAATAATAATAATAATAATAATAGTAAGACGAGGAGGAGGAAATCGAGGATGAAGAGCAGAGCAGGAGAAGCAATAGCGATTTTAGCAAAGAGAAGGAAAAGCATACAGATAGGTCGAATATGCGTTATCAGTAGTTACTTGAAAGACATAATTTTTGTCACCTCTCTTCTTCAAGTTCCCTATCTTGCTTCCTTTTGCTGCTCTCGGACTCCAGTTTGTGTTTTGCGCGCAGTTCCAGGCTGTCCTGTCGTTGGAAGCTGGGCTGAGGCGGCGTGGTGGTGATGCTGCTGGTCGGTGAGGCCGAAGAGGTCGACGACGGCGAGGAGGAAGGAGGAGCTCGCTCGAGTGGAGAGTGCGAGACGCTCTTGGCAGAGGAGGGCGCAGCAGAGGCGGCTACATCGGCGGTCGCGTGCTTGGCGACCGGGCCTGTCGGAGCTGCCGCAGCGGTGACCTTGCTGGCGGGCGGTGCCACGAAGGCAGTCGGCGTGGCCAGCGAAGAAAAGCTCAGCGGCGAGGACACCACTGTGGCGCGGCTGTCCCCCCGGAACGAAGAGAGTGCTGGCGGGGAATTGTTGGCATATTCGGGTGAATGCCGAGCCCCCTTGTCTGGACTGTTTTTGTCTGCTTCCATGTCCTCACCTTTACTCAACTCTTCCTCTTCCTCCTCCAAATCAGCTAAGGACTGTCTCCTTGTCTCACCTCTGTCCTCGTCGTCTGCTTCCTCCTGGCCTTGTGCATCGCTGTCTTCCTCGTCGTCTTCCTCGTCTTCCGACTGGCCCTCCAGTAATGCTGACACCTGTTCGCAAGACCAACAAAGATTTTCGCAAACCGCACACGTGATCATGGCTTAGCGAGCGGACTGATCCAAATTGTAAATCGACAAGACGATAGGCAACTATGCTTGGTGACCTGTGAGTTTGGGTGCACAAGATGATAGGCAACTATGCTTGGTGACCTGTGAGTTTGGGTGCGATAGGAGCCACTTGCCGTTGCGAGCCAGCCAATCGGCTGCGCGCTCCACCTGCCACGCGTTCTTTTCTAGCGCTTTCGTCGCATGCCCCAGCGAGTAGCCGCGCTCGAGCAAACACAGCAGCAGAGTATGCCGCCGCGCCGCCCAGGGCTCATAGTCGTGGAAACCCAGCAACGCCCGCAAGCGCGCCGCGGCCGCGGGTAGCAAGCAGCGCACCAGCACCTGCTCACAACACAAGCAGCACAGACAGAGGTTGCAATCATTCTGTCCCGTTTTTGGAACGCTGTAGGGTGTTGACCCGTGTTTGGCGGAGTCGCTCCTCCATTTTCTCGTCGCCCTGCACAGCTTGGTCTTGGTCAGGCAGGGCAGAGGGCGACTTGGGAACGGAGGCGGGCGCGGCGGCGGAGGGAGAACCGCCAGAAGTCAGCGCTCCACCAGAGGATTGGCTCGCTTGTGCGTTGGAAGCAAAGGAAGATGAGGCCAGCGAGGGGCTGATGGATGTGGCAACACCGAATTCGCCGTCGAAGCCAACACTGCGAAAGGCTTGGGAGCTCTGCTGCGGCGACGCGTCGGCCTGTGCTGGCCTGGGCGGCTCGGTTGTAGTGTTGCTGGCACCAGAGCTGGCTTTGCTGTTTTGGCCAGCCCGCACGGCTAATCCCGCCGCGGCCACTGAGGGCGAGTGCAGCGCCACCTGCACAGCACATGCACATCGTGCAGGCGTCTTCTGCATGCAGTGGACGTGTGGGAGTTGCGAGGTGGGTGTGACCAAGATGGCTGCCGCGCCGGCACTGGCCACCTGGATCGCCCGCGACAGAAACGAAACCTCCCCCTCCTCGCCAACCCTTTCCTTCTTCTCCGCTCCCAACAGCTTCGGATCATGCTCGGGCAAGCTGGGATCTGGCCTGTGCGCAGAGCCGGGGAAGGCGTCCAGCAGCACGATTTTGCCCTGGCAGATTTGGCGGGAAGGCGGCGTGTGCAGAGGCAGATAGACGAGCTCTGCTGCCAAGGCGCTCTTGGCAGACGCGCCGCCTCCTTGAAAGTCAGCGGGAAGCGACTCGCCCAGCCTGCCAGCATAACACACCACGCTGTACAAGCCAACATACCTGGAACACATGCTTGGCAAAAAGATGTTTACAAACACACACACACACATACACACGAAATGAATTCATATCTACATACATGAATACATAGTCATGTAAAACCATACACAAAACAAAATATAAATAAATATGTGTTTATGTGATTTGCAAACATCCATGCACGTGTATGTGTGTGCAATAAAGTCTGCTCATGCCACACTGTTAGTTCACACCTTGACTCCAACAGACGAATCGCACCCTCCCTGCCTTCGTTTGCGCCCTGTCCAATACCCTTGCCTACATACGTACATACAAACATGTACATGAGGAGGGAGAGTGAACGAAAGAGAGAGAGGAGTGAGAGATAAAGGTGCCTGACCTTCAAGACCAGACGACGCCGCCTCACTCCTCCTCGAGTTTTCTGCATCCGAACTCAGGTACAAGAAGAGAGGAGGCAGAGGGTCCAGCGAAAAGTGCTCGGTAGAAGCTGAGGGAGAAGAGGACGAAGAGGCAGATGATGATGGTGATGAGGAAAACGAAGATGACGATGATGGCAGTAATGACGAAGATGATGATGGCACAGATGAAGAGGAAGCGGAAGCAGAGAAAGTTGAAGATGAAGATGAGGTAGGTGAGGTGGCGGAGGAAGAGCTAGTTCTGTCAGTGGTGGTGGTGTTGGTGTTGGTGTCGGTTGCAGCACCGGTCGCGGCTGTGAAGGACGCGCTTTTGGAATGCGATGCCATGATGCATCCGGCCAGCGGCTTGCGGGGTGCGGCTAAGCTGAGTGCGCTGGTGACCACGTGCAGATGCCGGTCTTGGAGCTCGTGGAGAGAATGCAGTAGGTGCCCGTTCCCACCAGCCGCGGCCTCAAGCACGCGCAGCGAGCCTGCCAAGTTCCGCTCCAAGAAGCCCGCGGCAAGCGTCGAATCCTGCAGCAGCGCCTCCATTGTCTTGAGACCTTGCGCCAGCAGCGCCAGCCGGGCCAGCCCTGCACCACTGTGCGCCCACTCCGCGTCCTGGCGCCACTTTACCTGCCCCACACACGCAAACGTTCGTTCCTCCTCCGCCTGCATCTCGTCCACATCGGAGTCGCCTTCGTCCTCGTCTTCGGAAGCAGGCGACTCGGCCGCTGCCGGCCCGTCTTCCTCCTGAATCGTGGGCGTGGCAGGCAAAGCAGACCAAGAACCAGATGCTGGTGAAACAGAAACCTGGGTGGCTGAGGGGGAAGAACTTGACGACAACGACGAAGAAGAGGCGGAGGCGGAGGAAGAAGAAGAAGAAGAAGAAGAAGAAGAAGAAGAAGAAGACAAGGTGAGATGTATTGACGGAATCAGCTCTGTAAAGATTTCATGTTGCTGTCGGTGTTGCTGCAGCGCTGCAGTCAGCAGCTCCAGCACCTTTGGCAGCCCGACCCTGGCAAAGGTCCTAGTGTGCAGCTCTACGTCTGGTAACTGTACCACAGGCTGGTTGACACATTCCCGGAGCTTCCCGTCCTCATCCCGCACTTGGGCCGAATGCTCCGGCCGCGACACTACTGTGCCTACGTAGCCGCTTTGGTCTCGCTCAGCAACGTCCACCACTGAACGCTGCACTTGGAAATTGTCTTGTTTGCTGGATTCAGATTCTAGCACCTGCATGCGCGCACCGACACGTAGCCCTTCGAAGCAGCCCCCCAACACACCCAAGGAACCGGCCAAACGCCACAGCCTCTGCCAAGCGCGCTCCAAGTATTCTTTGCCCTGTGCTTGGGTATCTGCCTGTCCCATGGCATGGCTCCGCCATCTGCGCTCAGCATCGCCCAAGTAGGTCAATAAGACAGGCAATTCCAAAATGCTGTGGCGCAGCAAGGTGCAAACCGTGTGATTCCAAGAGCAAATGTCCTGGCTGGTGGGCGGCCCGTCCTCTTCGCTTGTACCCTCAGAAACGCTGTCCTGCTGGCTCTGGCTGCTCTCTGGCCGTGTGGCCTCTGCCAGGTGCCTCACAAGCATAATGTTCTCTGTCCACACCGCTACCAGCTCTGGCGAGGCCAGCGCGGGCAGCTCCAGCCCCTTGAGCCAATCGTGCAGGGCCCCCTGTGGATTCTGCTTGGTCTCGTTGGTATGTGCTGTCGGGCCCACCTTGGACATTCCGTGCTCGGAGTGTGCCTCGGCAACCAGCGCAGGCGACAGGAGCGCCTGGCCCGCCGTGTCCAGCAGCCAGCCTACCAAGAGCTCGCCTGCCAGCCTGCTTCCTGCGTGCGTGATCTGCGGCGCCATGCCGGCCGTGCGGGCTGCGCGGTCCACTTCGGCCAGCGGCGGTGCAGACGGCCCGGTCAGCAGGTGGCGCAAAATTCGCGCCACCACTAGGCGCAAGCGCGGAGAACCTGTGCGCAGGATGCGCAGTAAAGAAGGCAACATAGACGAGCTGCCGACACGGCGCTGGCCGAGCTGCAGGCGACAGAGCTTGTCAATCAAGTTCAGCACCTGGAGATGCAGGCTATCACTCGACTCAACGCAGGACACGCTGCTGGTGGAGGGCGACGCAGCATACAGGGAGCTTGCAGAGCCAAACTTTGACAGCGGGGAGCTTGCAGAGCCAAAAACCGCCCCCACCGTCTGGCCTGTGGTTGGTGTGGGGACGCTAACCGGGTCATCCAAGGCCTGCGCTTGCGCAGATTGTGCCAGGATCGCAGTGCGTGTTGCTTCCAAAGTCGCCGCTTCTTCGGGAGTGAGCGCGGCTTGATGCGACAGCAACCACCATTTTTCTGCTGGGTCCTCCCCGGATGGAGATCCAACTGAATCCTGTTCTGCATAGGGGTGAGACCTTGGGGCATCCTGCGCTTCTTCGCCAGAAATGTTCTTGAGCTGTGCGGCAAGGAGTGAAAAGATGGGGTCCAGCGAGGCCTCGGCGGCAACCTGTGCGTCAGACAGGATGGTAGTGGTCAGAAGGTCCAGCAGAGCCATAGCGCTGGAGCGGGCCGAGGACGCGGTCGCCTTCAACGCGGTCTGGGTCGACATGGAAGCATACATGGCATGCAGAGAGGGGCGCAGTTTCAAACTGTCTGATGAAGCTTGAATTTCAAGCGCTTCCTTGCCTCGTGCGGCTTGTTCCTGGCTCTGCTCCTCGTACCGCATCAACAGCTGCAGAGAGGGGAAGATTGGCAGCGATACCACCATGTCCAGCTCCTGAGGCCCGTATTGCAAGGCAAAGCAATGCAAAGAGACGCGCAACAGTGCAGATCCGCTGCGCTCCGGCTGGCGGAGGTGAGCGTTGAGACGTTGATACAGCGCTTTGAGGTTAGTTTGCAGCCGCAGCGTCAAGGCGCGACCGGCGCCGCGCAGTCCAAAGAGCGGCGAGGCAGGGGAACCTCCCCAGGCCGCAGCATCGCACGGCTGCAGCGCCAAGGGCAGCGCAGACACCAGCTCGAGCTCCAGGCTGCCCAGTCCTCGTGCAGCTTCCAGCAGCGCCAGCAAACTGGTCAGGCCCGCGATACGAAGCCTGCAACGCGCACGGCGAAGGCGCAAGACACTGTTCAGAGCATCCAAGTCGAGTTTGTCTGCGCTTAAGAATGACAGCACCAGCTTCCATACCAACAAAGAGCGCTGTGCGGGTGTGCATTGCCGCAAACTTGTGTGGCTGCGCATGCTTTGCCAAGCCAGCAAGGTGTCACGGGCGCGCTGTTGCTGCTCGGACATGGCGGGCCCGGCTGCAGACAACGGGAAGATCGTTTCGTCTTCCTCCTCCCAGTCCTGTCCTGGCTTCACATTGGCTTCAGGTCGTACAGGCACGATCAGCAGCAGGTACTGGCAGCGCTGCCGGACCTGCGCGCAGAGGTTCTGGTAGATTCCCAGATAGGAATGCTCCGGCCGTGCTTGTGCCTCCTCCTCCTCAGACAAAGCGCTGCGCAGCCCTTGGCATTGGCTCAACAGCCTACACACAAACCAGGCAGCCAAACCATGCACTTAGGAACTTGCAATACAGAGGAAAGACCTACAAACGTTAAGTATTGCATAGAAAAAGAAAAAGAGGGAAACTTAGGAGGGGCAACGCCGTAGAGATCGTATCAGTTTCTCGAATTCTTCCTTTTCGTCTTGTGACGCTGCCTTCAAGAACGACTTTAGAAAAAAGGTAGAGATATAAGCGAATTGAGTGAAAATTTAAAGGTTCTTCACCGTCGTAGTGGCTACTCAATCAAGCAAATCATGAATAGCAAAGAATTAAAAAAATTCATGACAAATAACAGAATACGTGTATGAAGGAACGCATTAATCAATAAATGATTAAGCAATCTACAAATGTGAAGTTAAGTTGAAACGTATGAATCAAATAAATACATAGACACATAGAATGCCAAAAGCAAGTCGATCGCTGCAAGGCGCTGCACTACGGACCAGTTTCTGATCTTGTTGGCGGTTCTCCAGATCCTGGCTAAGCGAGTATCGGGTGCTCCGCGTGGTGCTCCGCGTGTCTCCGCCGGCAGTTCCAGCCAACGCACCGCGACCGCCGTCAGCAGGTTGTGCTTCACCAGTACGCCCAGCACGTGAGCCACCGTCTCTTCCACCAGCGCACTGGCCTCCGGGCGCACGGGCACAAACTGCACGGGCACTTTGGCAAGGCGCATGGCCTGCGCCAAACGTTGGCCTAGCTGTGGTAGGGATACTCCAGCATAGCTGGGCTGCCTGTGCAGCGGCGGCAGGGCGGTACCGACGGCAGATGTCGCGTGTGATGTAGAGAGGCGAGGTAACCAAGCAAGCGCTCGTTCTTCTTGCTGGTCCTCCGCAGGCGACTCTTCCAGGCCGACCTCCAGCAGCTCCGAGTCGGCCCAGGACTCGCCCTTCACCGTCCCATCCCCGCCCGACACCACGCCCCGCGACAGCTCCTGCCCAGCTGCTCCACTTTCCACTGCCAGCTTCTGCTTCTTCTCTCGAGTCTTGGTTTCTCCTGGCTTGTCCTCTGGCCTGGCGGGGCCTTTGCTCTTCTTTTCGTACCGCCACTGCGACGCGAAGGAGTCCAACTGGTCGGCGGCTGCAGCCACGGACGGCGGCCGCGGGTCTTCTTCCAAGCCGTGCGCGCGACACAACGCGATGACTCCCTTGGCGGCGACCATGGCCACGGAGCGCGATAAGTCGATGGGGAAGCAAACAGCGCCCAGCGACGGAGCCGGTGGGCCATGCTGCAACGAACTGTCTGGCGTAGGCAGCAGTAAGGCCTGTTCTTGGGCTTCCACCTCAGGCAAGCCCATCATCAGATCCCTAATAAACAGAACCAAACAGAGCAAAGAGTCACGCCCTCGACTGCCATCCACTCAGGCAGGGGCATTCCGGACTCAACAAGATGCAAACATAGCAAACTGCAGGGAAAGGGGAAAGAGCGCCGCCGGAGAAAGGGCGAAAGCTACAGGAGCAAAATAGAGGGACCGTATGCCGGTCATGAGCTCGTGCAGCAGGGGCAGCAACGCGGCCGCTGAGCGCGCGGAATGGCGTAAGGCCCAGAGGGCCGTTAGGAATGGAGGCAACAAGGACAAGGCCTGCTTCTGGAATTAGGGAGGGCAGAACATCATATTTGCACACTTATCGATGCAAATGCTAAGAATAATGCGCACACAGTCGTGTTTTCAAAGCAAATTTAAAGGAAGTACCTTCAGGACTTCCCAAATTTGCCTTCGCACCAGAACCTGGACTGAAATGGAAGAGTCAGACGCAGGTGAGGACGATGAGGACGCTGAGGACAAGGGAATAGAAGCAATAGAAGAAGAAGAAGAAGAAGAAGAAGAAGAAGAAGAAGAAGAAGAAGAAGAAGCGGCAGCAGCAGCAGCAGCAGCAGCAGCAGCAGAAGAAGAAGAAGAAGAAGAAGAAGAAGAAGAAGAAGAAGAAGAAGAAGAAGAAGAAGAAGAAGAAGAAGAAGAACTTTTCTTAACCTCCTTCGGTTTTTTCTTTCTTGATTGTGACTTTTTCTTCTTTCGTCCTTTCACCTCATCTTCCTCGCATGACACCCTAACCTCCACTTCATTCTTTTCTGTTGTGGCTCCGCTTTTACTTTTTTTCTTGCTTTTGCTTTTCCGCTGCTTGTGGTCCGCTAGTTTGGAGAAAGGTGCATCGGTCGCGTCTGTCTTGCTTGGCGAGGAGGAGGGTGAGGCTGCCGGGGAGCTAACAGCAGCCCCCACATATTGCTCGCTTACAACGCTTATAACACTCCCTGCTTCCAAGTCTTTGTCTAGCTGCCTACACATCACAGCAGTCTCTCGGACGAAAAGGGCCAGAGATGCTAGCAGCACCGTGCTGTACTCCAAGGCGTACCCCTCGAAAGCCTGCACGCCGGCAGATGCACTGTCCGCTGGGCGGACTGGCCTGGTACGGGCCTGTTGCCCCAACTGCTGCTCCTGAGCTGTCCGCGTCAGCAGACATAGCTGCATCTTCTGGAGGAAATCTAAAATAGCTGCTGAGGACGGGGAGGATGAAGGAGAAGCAGAGAAAGGAGGAGAGGAAGCTGAAGATGAAGAGGGGAAAGGTAAGGAAGACGAAGAAGATGAAGAGGACAAAGACCTAAACCCCTCTGTGGACACCTCAAGTCCACGTTTGGTGTCTCTTAGCACGAGCAGGAGCACTTGGCCCAAGAGCCCGCGCTGTCCCAGCACGGGCCCCGCCAGTTTTGCGCTGATGGTGCCGGCGCGCGTCTGCTGCTGCTGAGAGTGCTCCGCCTGCCCCAGCGCGGACTGCGCCAGGGCGAGTTGCAACAGGGCAGGCAGAAGCTCCACCGCATTACGAGGCAACGACAGCTGCGTCATATACCTACAACAACGGACTTGTTGCTGATGTTTGGTTCGGGCAAGTCGACTTACCGGCACATGAGCACCATGCCCATCGAGCTGTCATAATCGTGTGGCTCCTCCTTGTCGCTGCTTGCCGGCGAGGGCGCGCCTTGGGCCACGGCGCGCCGCACCAGCCCGTCCAGCATCTTGGCGCGCGCCACGGGGTCCGCGTAGAAGATGGACACACCCACGCTCAGACACGAACACGCCTCCTTGTGCAAACTGTAAGTGCAAGACACGCACGGCAATTATAGTTTATGGATCCACAAAAAAAAAAAAAAAAAAAAAAAAAGAAAAAAAGAAAAGAAAAAAAAACCACAAGCACACACGACGAGTAATTGCCAGCAACTGCAATAAGCACAATAGGTATGGGATGCGATGACAACAACCGACCTGCTGGCGACGGCGCGACCATACTTGTGCTTTGGCGGACGCATCACTAAAGCGTTCAGCAACTTCGAATACCGTGCATGCAGCCCCTCTTTGCCCTGTTTCTTGCGCTGTGTGTGCTTGGCCTTGCGCGTGAGCAGCTGGCCTTCATCACGGATAGGCTGGGAGGCTGCTGTGTCGATTGGGCGTGATGGTTGCTCTCCGAACCCGCACTCGGCCCTGGAGACTTTCCAGGCGACTAGATGCTCCATGTTGGCTCTCAGCACGCGCAGACACACCAACAGCACGTACATGCGCAAGCTAGCCTCTTGGCCCGCCGCAGCGGCAAAAGCCTCCGGCTCCATCCAGTACTCCTCTGCCAAGCTCTCCAGCACACGCAGCAGGCGAGCGAAGGTAGCCTTCCCCACGTGGATGGCGAAAGGAAGGCTGAGTGAGTCTGGCGCAGTTTCCACGTTGACGCGATTGCCGAGCAGTTGCGTGTCCTGTGCCAAACGCATGGCCAGACAGCGGAGCGCCACTGCCGGCGTCACGTGCTCGTTCCGCGAAATCTCCGGCTTCTCTGCTGAGCCCGTCGCTTCGCCTTGGTAGAAGTCTGAGTCGACCCACTCCTCACTTTCCTCATCCGACTCCTCCTCCTCATCAGGCTCCTCAATCACATCGCTGTAGGGCAGTAGCGGGTATTGTTGGCTGAGCTCCCTGGCCGAGGGCGCTTCTAGCTCCGCCGCCTTGACTGCCCCGTTGGGCTGCTGTGTGCTCTTCGCTTGCCGCTGCTGAATTTGTTCATTTTCGCGTCGTGTAAGGCGGGCACTGCGCCATTCTGAGAGGGGAGGACAAGGGCGCACAGCAAAGCGCTGGAAGGTATGCACAGGCTTGGGCTGTGTCGAGGGAAGGGCAGCGGCCTGGGTGGGCGTGTCGGTGGAGGCTGTGGAGCCGGCAGACGAAGCTCGGCGGTGGAGAGCGGGACCCAGCAGCCACAGCCCACTGCAAGAAAACGCGGCTCGGAAGCAGCTGTTGGGCGCACTCCTGGCCCGCGCCTTGGGGCGAGACATAGACATGCCAAAGGAAGAAGAGGAAGACGACAGAGAGGAGGACGAGAAGCTGCCAAAGGAGGATGGGGAGGCAGAGGACGAGAATGCAGAAGGAGTTTGGTTTACAATGTAGGTGGAGGTACTGAATTGCGCGGTGTCTAACAGTCACAACAAACCAAGAAGATTTTTCAAACAAGCAAAACCTAGGACAACAAGGGGAGAAAGGGGACGGAAGGAAAAGGGAACAGAGGGCATGCTTCCACATGAAGTTACTATTTACAAGCAGAAGGAAAAGTGTGAGCAAAACACAAAATTGTCAGCGTTAGCACGCAGGATCAGTAACCCTTGGTTTGCGCTGCCCCTAGGAGCTCTGATGGGTTTATCTGTAGCTCCTAACATCACCACACCACATCTCTGTCTGTCTAGTGGTGAGTCTTGCGTTGCTTACCTGTTCGGCGAGGAGCTCGCCATCGCTAAGCGACCAGATGTGCACCACTGGAGCGTCCGCGCCCGGGTTACCCGGCAGCAAAGACACTAGATTCGCATGGCCTGCCGATAACACATCGCACAACCCGGAGTCGCCAACCACAAACCAAAATCGCAAGAAGAAGAAGAAGAAGAAGAAGAAGAAGAAGAAGAAGAAGAAGAAGAAGAAGAAGAAGAAGAAAGAAGAAGAAGAAGAAGAAGAAGGAGGAGGAGGAGGAGGAGGAGGAGGAGAAGAAGAAGATCAAGAAAAAGAAGAAGAAGAAGAAGAAGAAGAAGAAGAAGAAGCATTTCAATCCAGCCCATACGTTCGGCATTGACGCGCAAAGGATAGTTTGACCTGGAAACAGCTGTGGTCGTACCCACCCTGGGTAGAGAGCGACCAAGCACTCTCCGTTGGTATAGAGACCGGCGGCCTGTAAGGCCGTCCGCGGCACACTCAGAGGCGGCATCAAGGGCGCTTTCGATGAGGAGGAAGGCACAGCAGCCTTGATTGTGTCGGCAAGGGATGCCAACGCAAAGGAAGTTGATTGTCGGGTGTCGAGTGTCGTGGAAAGGGTGCTTGCAAAAGAGGGATATACAAATGGAGGCTTCATGGGCTCCCATTCGCAATTGAGGTGCAAGCCTGGATGGTCAAATCCGCTGACATCCCGGGCCCTGAAGCCTGAACAGCCACAGCAGCGCAAGCAACAGTAGCAAGCCCCCTCCCTCCTCCCCGACCCACCCCGTGCAAGGTCGGAATATCAAAAGCAGGCAAGGAACTATGGCGACTGGGGTGGTTTTTGGAGAGTTACACACTACAAGTTGGAAGTGAAGGAGACAGAAACGTACCGAGGCCATCATCAAGCGGCCAGTAGCCCAACAGCTCTTGCTGGTCCTGGCCTTGCCCACGCTCTGCTCCTTCACGCAACGCTGTGCTGGGCAAGAGGCTGGCCCGGTCGCTGGCGGCCAAGCCTTTCTGCAGCTGCTGGGCAGAGCGAGGCACACGCCAGATGCGCACGTGGCTGATCACTCCGTACAGCATTCGACCCACCTGCAGTTGTTGCAAGACATGAGGAGGTGGCTGGCGGGTGTACTGGGTGTAACGTGCTGGATGGTAGTGAGAGCAAGAAGGCAGGCAGGTGGTTGAGGCACAGCAGTGATGCATGCCTCACCAGCCAGGGCGCCTTGGTATCAGGGATAGCCACACTGGCCTCCCGATCCCAGCTGCTTGAGCCGGAATCGCTCAGCACACACTGCGCGCCGTCTAAGTAACAGGCCCACTTGGGTGATGGCGCCATCTGGAACGTTACCGCCACGTGCACCCAGCTGCATGCACGGAAGACGAGAGAAAGATAGATACACAGGGCGTGACGCGATGGACAACTGTTCTGCAGCTTTCTTGCGTGTGTGCTGTGATAGCCAAGGAAGGAAATCAAGCACACAACAGAGACAGAGATTCTTGAACCTCTTACAAGCTATTCCGAGAAAAGCAAAGAGACAGATATGACAGAGGGAACGCAAGCATGAAATCCTCTGGACAATGTCCAGAGGCAGGAGGCAGCGTGGACCGGTTTGGACTGATCTGCTGGGGCCCGCTGACTTGAAACGCGCGGTTCGAGCTGGGCGTGCGGATGGTGATGGTGAGGGAGTTGAAATTATTCAGGTGCACCTGAGACCAGCAGCATCGAGGCCAGCAAAAACAAAGGAACATATATAGGTATATATGTGCGTATAACATGCGTATTTACATATATACGGTGTATGTGTCTGATGCTGGACATCAGGATACATAAAGAGACGCGAAATGAAGACCAAGGCGTGCTAGTAAGGATGCTCTTGATTGGATTAGCAATGGCTGGGTTGCGCCAAGGTCCCAAAGGTAGCAAGAATACTATGAGCTTGTTTCTTTTTTCATTCTTAATCTTGCTGTGTACCCGCAGGTGTTTGGCTGCATCTCCCCGTTCGAACAGAGTCGGTGTCTGCTAACAGACACATGATATTCAGACTAGCATCAAACAAACAGGATATTTAAAACAATACAGGTACAAGACATATTCTTTTGGCAATTTCGCCAAATTATCTTGTGCATATCTCGTGATTTCTTGCAAAGTCAGAAGAGCATTATATTTTTCCAGAGCGATTGAGTATGGAAAGAGAAAAGGAGGTTGAGGAATAAGGCGCTTCAACGACAGACTGAAGAGGAAGTTTGCCATCATCGAAACTCAAACAACAGGAGGCGAGACAGGGTCACGACTGCGAGGAAATCACGGGAACAAGCACATAGCATACTACAAGGCGACAAAATCACAAGCCAGTAGTCAGCTAGGCGCCAGAACAGCCAAGAGGTAGACAGCAAGAAGAATTGTGTGACTCGGGTAGAGAACAAAGCTGCAAGTATTGAAGTTGGAACACAACAGTCGCGCAGCAGAGCAAGTCGGGGCATCATCGGGCAGGCTGGGACCATGCTGGACATCTGTTGCTGCCCAGCGGGCAAGAGCTTCAACCAACACTCCAGCGTCAAGTCGCTGTCCTTGAGACTAGCAAGCGATACAACAAGTTGTTGCGAAATGAATATAACTAAGACCGGACGAGAAGCAAAAGTAAAGAAAGATGGAAAGCAAGGAAAGCAAGAAGAGAGAGGGGGGGGGGGGGCGCCAAGGTAAGAGGAAAAAGAATACGGGGTCCGACCAGAGGTGTGGCGGCGCGCCCAGGTACAGTCCGGAGCAACTGCCTCCTCCCGCCGCATTGCCCCGCGCCCTGCAGGCACAGCACATCCACAACTAGCAGCCGCGCACATCTCGGACTCGGACTGGTGCGCACAGGATGCCCAGCGGCCACTGCTCGGTCTTTGCTGGGCTGATGCCTAGGCAGCGGTGGTGTGATCTTGAGGTTGCATGGCTAGGATGTGCTTTCTCTGCTGTGAGGCGCGTGGCGGACCCGCTGCGACTGCCCCAGCTAGAGGTAGAGGCTCCCGTCAAGCCGCCCGACGGTGTCGAGCCCGGCGGGGAGGCAGAAGCAGTCGAAAAGACCAGACCATGGAACTGCTGCATCGGGCGAGCCTGTATGCACAGCACACACAGGTACCAAGGCCATCGCCAATAAGGTATTGGCCTGCCCATGTTATTGCACCCAAACAACAGGATAATCCTGACTTACCCCTTCTTTTGGTTTGGCATCAACGAAAACAAAATGAAATCAAATCAATAATCTTATATATATATACATATATATATATAGAAGATTATTTATTTGATTTGATCTTGTTTTCGTTATATATATATATATGTATATCAAAGGAAAAAACGAAATGAAATCAATAAGTTGAAAACAGTGACCTCGAATGTAGCAACACAAAAAGAGAATACGGAATAATAAAAGTAGATATAATGAAAAGAAAACATTTATCAGATGTAATACATGGACTCCATGCCTATTCTGCAATAACAAGCAACTGATGTTAACATAAGGAAACAAAAGGGGCATGCAGGGTCGCGTGTGGCAGTGGGGGACCTGTCGCAATGTGATGGAGTGTGCGCGTTCCATGCCCCGCTGCGGGTCCAGCACCTGCACTTTTACCGCCGCCCTGCAGCCCCTAGAAGAAAGCAAAGTCGAGGCGCACCGATCCAATCATCACAAGAGAAGAAGAAGAAAAGACGATAGTGCGGGGCAGAGCGACAAGATGGTGCAATGGGAGGACCGCGAGTTGCTAGCACGGGGCGTCCGGTCTGCAGGAGAAGACATCGAGACCGGGAAGGGGTAAGAGAAGTAAGAGGAGGAGGAAGAAGGAGAAAAAGGAGGACGAGGAGAAGAAGAAGAAGAAGAAGAAGAAGAAGAAGAAGAAGAAGAAGAAGAAGAAGAATCAAGGGCAGAGTCATCGGCAGCAGAGGCGGGCTGTGGCTGCGCTTGCAAAAAGAGCAGGTAGAGGAAGTCGCCCTCGCTGAGCAGCACGCAGCTCTCCCCCAACCAGCGGCCTAGGTCCTAACAACGTGCCACATCGCCAGCCGAAAGCAGACCACCACGCCCGTGATCAGCAATCATGAAATATGCAGAAGTCAGACGAACACACATAAAGTAAATGTACTGTAAATTTTTCAAAACTCCACAAAAACACAACA
The DNA here is from genome assembly GCA_019918135.1 of Paulinella micropora. Taxonomy (NCBI): domain Eukaryota; phylum Cercozoa; class Imbricatea; order Euglyphida; family Paulinellidae; genus Paulinella; species Paulinella micropora. Next base: position 124,471 of record WBZZ01001733.1, read on the forward strand.
ACAAAAAAAAAAAAAAAAAAAAAAAAATGAAAATATGATTTCCTGGAGACGGAGGGAATGATGATCTGGGTGCGACTTGGCTTAGCAGGACACATTCATGTACTCAGATATTTACTGTCCGACGGGCAGAGTTAACGGTAAAGCAGCTTCAAAAAAGCCCTTGTGATGAATTTAAAAAAAAAAAAAAAAAAAAAAAAAAAAAAAAAACTGTTATAAGTAGTGCTCGGGAGTGATAGAGCAAAAGTCAAGAGGTGGGGAAAAGAGAGAGAGGAGGGGGGGGGGGGGGGGGGGAGGGATATAGGTATAGAAGAAACCTTGCCCTGCTCTTCCAGCTCGAGCTGCAGGTCGGTTGCTTGAGGGGAATGCGGGGGCGGACTGTCGGTGGGCACGAAGCGCAAGGAGCTGGAGCGCTTGTCAGCCCGGTGGTAGGCGCCAAGCGCAGCGAGCGTGTCCACGCACAACACCAGCAAGACCGCCGGACTGATCCCTTGGCTCCGAAAGTAACTGACGCAGCGGCAGACCAATTGTGA